>VXBH01007191.1:1138809-1207300 GCA_013400035.1 Rynchops niger
GATGAAGATATTAAACAAAACTGGCCCCAAAACTGAGCCCTGAGGGACATCACTGGTGACTGGCTGCCAAGAGGATTTCACCCCATTGATCTCAACTCTCTGGGCATGGCCATCCAGCCAGTTTTTAACCCAGCGAAGAGTACACTTGTCTATGCCATGATTCGCCAGCTTCTCCAGGAGAATGCTGTGGGGGACGGTGTCAAAGGCCTTACCAAAGTCCAGACAGATGACGTCCGCAGCCTTCCCCGCATCCAGAAGGCGGGTCACATGGTCATAGAAAGAGATCGGGTTAGTTAAGCAGGACATCCCTTTCCTAAACCCATGCTGGCTGGCCCTGATCCCTTGGCTGCCCTGCACTTGCCGTGAGAGCTCACTCAAGATGATCCTCTCCATGATCTTTCCTGGTACCGAGGAAAACCTTATTCTGCTCTTCTAAAAAATGTGTATTTTGATGAAATAGGACTGTAGTTACTTCTTCTTAAACTCCTCCCTGGTTTCCTACAACAGTTATGCAACATATAATTTTTTAATTTTTGGTCCTAGTTATTAAACTATTAGGTTTTAAAAGTGAATGTTACCATGCTTTCCTCAGTCTTATTAGTTCTGCATTTCTGCTAGAGTAGCTATTGGATCTGGGATTGGTGATCTTGTTTATATCAATATATACTCTTACAAGCTGAAACTCGACCCTTGGTTCTAAATACCCATCTTTTGGAACGCTATGTGATGTTCCCTAAGGTAGAAATGACGGGGTGGTAGGGGAAAACTGATACCTGCGATTATATGGTGCAGAATAAAAGCTGACCTCTCTCCCAGGCTTTCAAATATCTAGTGAAAAACAAGTTCCCACTCAGTAGTTGTATTTCTCTCTTCTGCAGTGGGAGCAGAATTATGCCTAGGAAACTCAAGCAAAACACTCTAGGCTAACTGGAGGTTGTGGTAGAGACCAAAACCACTCTGACATGGCAGTTTTCCTTTGTGATCTTGTTGCCATTGGCATGCAAGTAACAGTTATTTTTAGATTATTGCATAAGAAGTAGTAATCCTTTCCCTGGTGGGATAGTTGTTCAAGTAGAATTTAGCTGAAAAAAAACAAAAAGGGAAATCTCCACGTGTAGATGTGCTCAACAACATGTTAATGCCAGCTCCCACTGCCAGTGGCATAAATCCACAGCAGTTTCATGACTTCAGTGTAATGAAATCAGAGTCTTACCCTTTCCTTCATGAAGTCTGACAGAATGCTCTCTTAATGCATGAAGTATAAAAGACAAATCTAAAAACTTTTGAAGAATAAACAGCATGGAGTTTGGGTTTTCTTTGATGTTATTGTTAGAAAAACCATTTATTTAGTTATCTAGTTTGTAAAGAAACAGATCATGATTTTAAAAAAGCTGCAGTTAGAGGCTGGTTATGGATTTCAGAATACAATGTGAAGAGTCAAAGAGGAAGTTAGCAAGATGGGGCTAACCGGAAGATTGAGAGTGGATGTTTCTCTCTCTAAGCTTGGTTTTGGGCTGTAAAAGTTTTCCTTTCTGACTGTGTAATTAATGCATGTTTTGAAATTTGGCATTTCACCTTTTCCCCGTTGCAAGGTTAGATATCTGCCTAATGCATATTCTAGTTTACATTTCTGAAAATTTGATTTAAGACATGTTAAAAAACGTACTTACTATATGTAAGATTCTTTAAGCGAGTGGTCTTGTTTTTAAATCTTAGATTTGGAACTGAACTTAAGAAAAGTGAGGACAATATTTTAATAATTCCTAATTGCACATCTCTTCTATTTAGATGACAAAGCTCCCGTGACTGATACCAATATTCCTTCTCACCTGGAACAGATGTTGGATATTCTAGTTCAAGAAGAAAATGAGAGAGAATCAGGCGAAACAGGACCATGTATGGAATATTTGCTACATCACAAGATTTTGGAGACACTCTACACACTAGGAAAAGCTGATGTATGTACTTCTCAGCAGAGCAAGTGTGTGAGCTCCTAATTGTAAAAGGGACTGAAGTTCTACAGTAGGTGGTAGTGTGGGACACTGAACTCTAGCAAATAGCTGTTTACTTATGTTACCAACATATTACAAATAACAGTCTTTTACAAGCGTGAGCAAAGTGAGACAACCAGTGAGATGTTGACTAACGTAGAACCCTGAGATTGTTACTCACCACGCTGATAATGTTGACTGTGAAGCTAGAAATAGGAGAAACATTTTTGTTCAGTCTAGAATTTTTCTGGCTTCTACAAGAGAGTGTTATCCCTCTCTGTCGTTTGTTAAGTGTTGGGAGCTTCTTGGGTGAAAAGTGCTGTATTAAATACAAATTTTAATTTTTCTGAATGTGATAAGTTATTGCTCAGAAAGACTTCCGTGTCAGAAAGTGTTAATTTAAGCTGATCCCCAGACAGCTTTCGCATCCAAGTCTTTGGTATGAATGCAGCCCTTGGCAGTTTTGTCTGGTTCTTCTCACGTCTGCCTTGTGGCACATGTGAAATTAGCTGTGTGGTCTTGGTGCGTTTTTGTTGCTGTCTTTCTTGGCAGACTTATGAGCTGAAATGCATGGGGTTGGATGGATCATGGGGTAAAATTAACTTGGCAGCCCTTGCGCTAGAACTTTTTGTATCATGGTGCAGGTGCAGTTAGGAAACCATGGTGTATCCTGTTCCAAGAATAAATGGAGCTTGCCGTGGTTTCATTCTCAGTCAGTCTTTTACGCATTGTCATGACTTTTTTAGTCTGCTGGATTTTACATATATAGACAATGTAGGGTACTAACTGCCTGAGCCTGGGATGTTCCTTGCTCTGGAAGGACCACAGCTCTACAACTCCTGTTACTATACAAGCTGTCCTGCAACCAGGCTAAGGTAGCTGATGTATTGAAAATACTTGCTCAGAAATACAGCTAGTTCAGTAATCTATAAACTTTGTCAAGAAACCAAGATGAAATGGTGACATATGTGAAACAGGTAATTAGTAGGATGTTTCTAAGAGTTGAGAGAAGTCATTTTGCACTCATGCAAATACGCCTGTACCAGCAGTTCCTGTACAGCCTGTCTTTATACTTTGCCACTTGTGAGTTGATACATCTGAAGTAAACACACAGTTTAGCACTTGCAAGATGTTGCAAAGATCTGTTGCTAAAAGAATAATGTCCTTTCACAGCAATCACTTAGACTTACTACATTATTGTGGATGCACCTGGTGGTACACATTTTGTCATTCTTTTCAACGGATTGCTTGACAACTCAGTGATAATTACGTATTAATAATCTGGGGATAATTACCTTGTAAGGAGAACAACTAGGCAGTTGTCATTCCTGCCTATTGCCACCCATGCTCCTGTGCAGTGAACCAGATGAGGGAGATGATGTGGGTTAAAATTAACCTCTGGAATGACAGCATTTATTAACGTGGTAGAGCACATTAGAGTCAGGGGAATTTAGCTAGAAGCAAAGGTACAGAAAGTACCACAAGAATCGGATCTCATGGAGATAAGAAAGTGCTTTCATGGGGCATGAGGGACAGCAGAACATGGGTCTGGATGTTCCAAAGATACTTGTGATTTATATTCTGCTGATTCTCAGGGAATGCAACAGTCTTCTCTTCTCCTGGAACATCTGTGCATTTATAAACAGTTTATCTGTCTAAGGGTAATTGCTTGTGAATTTAAAAACCTTTTGTAGACATGTAGATGTTTTGTGGCACAATACCGTAAAAGACAGCAGACCTGTAGCTGATTAATTCAGAGTAAATTTCCCCTCGTTGCTGTGTTGATAGGGAATATTTCCTGGAAAGATGGGTAGAAGTGTTCACTAGAGCAATTTACTGAAAATGTGAATAATTTGAAAAAGAAAACAGTAACGCGATGCAACATTTTTTGTTGATCTCTGTTAATATCGACAGAAGTAATGTGTTAACAGTTGATGATTTTTTAAAAATACTTTGGATAAATTATTGCTGTTGAATTAGCCATTTTGAGTGACAAACTTGCATCTGTGTTTCTCTCCACATTTGTTATACTTTTGTTATTGTTCATCTGTTTTTCTTTCAGTGTCCTCCAGGAATGAAACAGCAAGTTTTGGCTTTTTATACAAAACTTCTTGGAAGAATACGGCAACCTCTTCTTCCCCACATAAATGTGCATAGGCCAGTGCAGGTACTGTTCAAATTTTAAATAAAATATATTTTTGTATGACAAGTTTCTCTTATTCTGCTGTAGCTAATGGTACCTTTAATTTTTCCATTGTCGAGTGAGTTAAAGAAACTGCTCAAGTGCAGTATTGGTTTTAATGTATTAGTGATTAGAGCCTTGTACTGCCACTGCAGTGTAAGTCGTGAGTAATAAAGAAATCTTGTTCATAGCAATCTAACTCTAGAGCAAATGTTCAAGTCAATAATCATATATCATTGTGGTATGTATAGAGAAAAAGAATTGAATCCATCATTCTAGAAAAGCTCTTAACTTACTCCCTGTCTTAATCGTTCACTTTTCTTTATGTGATAGAAATTAATTAGGCTGTGTGGTGAAGTTCTGGCAACACCAACAGAAAATGAAGAAATTCAGTTTCTCTGCATAGTATGTGCAAAGCTGAAACAGGATCCATACCTGGTCAACTTCTTCCTTGAGGTGAGTAAATCAAATCAAATTTTGCAGGTGTATTTACAGTGTCACAGACAAAATCTGATAGAGGACTGGAGGTATCACGTTGTGCTTCATAGCTTAGTTTTCATTTGCTCTGTGATTTTCTTTCCTGTGATATTAGAAGGTTTTTTGTTGGGTTTTGTCTTGTTTTCAGAGACTTGGTACATCTGATTATTTTTACTGTAATTTCATTTACTCACAAATATACCCACATGAGGTCCTTATCCTTTGTAGTGAAAGTGCCTTTAGAGTAGTGATATGAATTGTAATGTAAAGCACTGTGTGAGGGAGACCTTGGATTTCTTATGTTGTTTTGTCTTCAGCCCAATAAAGATGAAGGGACAGATTGCGTGGGGCACTGAAACCTTGCAAGTTGCTAAGTGTTCTGCGGGATTGGGCCCTTATTTGCTAGTGGCACATATGGTCTAGCTGCAGTGCCAGCTCACAATCTACAATATGACATTATTTTCTATCTGTAAGAAAGCCAAATATCTTTACTCCCTCCTCAAAGTTAATATGTGGCATTGATGAAATCAGAGTGGGAGGAGAAAGAATTTCTAGACTGGCTTTCTGTTCCCATTTAGAAGGAGCATATAAAAGTTTCATTTATAAAAGTCCATTTAGAAATGCCTCCTGCTCCCACTTCAGTGTTTCCTATGGTGAGGCAGTATCTATTAAACATGTGATACACAGGTGAAAAGATGTAGGTATAGTGTCCTTAAGGAGTATTTTACAAGCTTTCCACAAACAAGATCTGTAGCAGCAGATTCTGTTAAAGTGCAAAGATAGTTGTTTTCCACTGAGTACATGAATATCACTTATAAGTCAGTCGTAAAGAATCCATCTTGAGTTTATTTTTACCTTAATTAAATACCACCCTGATTGCCATTTTATCCACTGTAGTTGTACAAGCAGTAGCAGTGGTGTAAGGACTGAAAAGATAGTGTTTAAACATAAGAAACACTCAGAAGCAAACTACTAGGTATATTACATGCAGAATATGGTAGAAGTCCAAACCAGGATTACTTTTAATGTTATTTATGTAAGTTGTATGGTTTGAAAAGAACCCCCTGAACGACTGTTATACTCAAATAATGCCCTTGAAATCAAACCTGAGAACCCCAATCATAAGAACCATAAATATTTTGTCAGACATTAGTGTTCTTCCCCAAAATAGCAATAATACAATATTAAAAATCATACATGGAAAAACAGATAATTCCAAATTTCAGAGTTCTCTCTGGTTTCACAAAATGCTGGCCATAGTGTTCCGGCAAGCTGAAAAACATTTTTTTGTAGCTCCTGTTTCCTTCACAACATTATTCTAAATGTCATAGCCTAAAGCATATGTCTTTGCAACTTCCGATAGTTGTTTCCAGATAAGGTATTTGGGGTGCAGAATTGTTCTTTATTAGCATAGAATATTCTGATTGTTCACATCTATGCCTCTTAGAGGTGCTATTGTTGTGAGTTCACAGCTGTTTCTGACCTTCAAATACAAGAAAGGGTAAATTTACAGAATCCTGTGTGGCGTTTCTCTCTCAAATTTTCAACACATGTAAACTGAAATGCAGATACATCTCTCCAAAGCAGTGTGTATCTGCTAGTTTTGCTTCCTTCTTTGATTTTTCCTGATCAGTTTCTACAGTATTTTATGAACAGAAAAAACTCAAGTATGTACAAACCCAGGATTTCCTTTGTATGATTCCATATCAAATAGTTTGTTAATAGAATGGTGTTTATATTTTAGTAAAATCTTTCACAAATATTGCTTTACCAATAAGGCATCACTTTATCTCTTGGGCAAGTTACTTTTCTTCTGGAAATAAGAACTGGAACAACTGAATTCTACTTTGTTAAACCTTTAAAATCCACATATTAATTTTACTTTGGCTTTAATTTAGTCTTTTCTTTAAGCTGAGTTTTCCTTGTTCTTGCGTAGAGAGAAAGAACGTACATAGGAACATTTGACTTATCACCTCTCTCAGCCATTATTTTATGGTAAACTTGTTACCTCATGATGTTCCTTACTCGTTTATTCCTTAGTTGCCTCATCTCATCTCATCCCATCTTATGCAAGAAACTCCTTCCAACTGATTGTTCCGTGCAAAGGGACACTTGATTCTCTGTGTTTCAATTTCAGCTTTTGAGACCTTAAACAAGTTCTAGTATAGTATAGTGTCCATTAAAAAGTTGTACCTTCATTTTATAAAATGAACAATAGTTTCACTGTTCGCTTCTGCTTTCATTGCTACAGATTATCAGCTTTATATTTCTCACCATGAATTAAGTAGAGATTCTCATTAGCTGTGATGATCACTTAATTTTTTCACAGAATTCTTTTAAAATCTGTTGGAACTTAGACATAGCGTCATACCCCACAGATTTTTAAACTCTGATAGTTACGTGTCACGAAAATATAAAAATGTATTTTTATATTGTCTGCTCTCTGTTGATGCTGAATTCAGTTAGAGGAGTACTTTGTCTAGAAGGCACTGAATATGTGTTTTATGTAACCTTTTCTATTAGGTCATTCAGGATCCTGTTTTGCACGTTTACAAGAGGCAGGTGAGCAGCTAAGCTGCAGAATTGCATGATTAAACAATAGGAAGCTTAAATACATGCAAAAACTGCCTGTGTGTTGTTCAATGTACAGACCGCTTTGTGTCACCTGCCAACGTAAGAGTAATGAGCTATGGACTAATTTCTAGGGGCATTTATACATTTATATATTTTAGGTCTTCTCATCGATGCCTTAGCTAAACAAACAATGGCCTTTCAAATGACAGAAGAGTCCAGACATGAGGCAATAGGCTGATGTAATATAAAACAAGTATTTTACAAAATATTATGTAATTTTTTAAAAAAGGAGCTTTTTCTCTTTGGCAACCTTGTCTGCTACTGGGATAGTGCCAGCAACAGCGTACAATCCAGAACTGAAATGCAGTTCCAGCCTCTAGTACTGCTTTATGTGCAAAGCTCATCGTCGTGATTCAGATATTCCTGTGTATTGATAAAATATATGGGAGGATACTGGAGGACTTTAGAAGATTTAGGGATAGACAGACATGGTTCAGACAGACACATTTTTGTTGCTTTGCAGCCTTATGCATTTCACACTGTAAAAAAACTAATATATGTGTGGAAGGAGTAATTTTTCTGCTGTAGTAAAAAATCATACTTACTTTATAGCATGCAGTGTGCTGCTTTTACCACTGGGTTGCCCCTCCGGGGAGTTGGTTATATGAGTGTATCACAACATTCTGTACAAATTCGCCACAACGAATGCACATCTATCAAGCAAGCATTCACAGCAGTTCTCTCGTTTGCTGCCTGAGACTGTCGTGTAGTTAGTACCTGCTGGTTTGTATGTACTAAACGCCATTAACCCCAAATGGTTACTCTTTTAAATTATTAATGCTTGACATATATTCGTAATATTTTTGGTGTTACCATAGATAAGGAGAACCATTTGGATTTATAGTCTCCCTACTGTACTCACTTGAAGAAATGTCTTGTGTTGAAGTCTAATTTATGGTTTTAATAAAGTATTATTCACCTGTGCTTATGCCAGAAGAACACTGAATCTTGCCTTGTTGTGAGTTTCTTCTTGGTATCACAGAGTACAAATTTAAATGCCTCTATCTGCTGGAGACAGATTTATGGGAAGACAGTTTCTTTCAGGCTAAGTAGAGATGGTTTGTAGATTCCGAGAAGGTTCTCTGTGATCTGTTATATCTGTTATATCTGTTATCCAGTGCCCAATGCTGACTTCTAGTATCTTCTGTCCATTTAATCTGCTCAACTTTTTCTTCATGAGAAACACAACTTGAGAGTACTTTGCTGTCATAAAAGATGTTTTTTTCCCTTTCCTGTTGAAGATAAAATCTCAAGAATTTTAGAATGAATTTAATTGTATGACTCCAACTGGAAATAGTGCTTCAAACATTAGATGAATTTGAGGCCTTGACCTAGAAAGGGATGTTTTGTAGGGTGTGCTAAGGTCTAAAGGTGCACTCATATGGTAAATGAAAAACTTCTATCAAATAGTGGGTAAATCAAGTGAATATGTGCCTTCAGTGGTGGAAAGAAAAAGATGCCATCTCTTTGTAGATGGCATATTCAGCCTTGAAGCAAAATGGTACAGTCCTTAGCGAAATTTTAGCAGATTAAAAAATGTGCTAGGTTTAAAGACTGCTGCACTCCTGCAACCCATTACATTCTATGTGGTTACTGTATCCAGCCTTGTAGGGAACTACTTCAAATGATGATGTAAAAAAACTGGCTTTTAGCAAATTTCTGCTTCAGGATGAACAGTAATTGCAATCATGTAATTCCAACAAAACGCTTTGCAGAGTAAGTTAAAAGCAATGGCTTCCAAGGGATCAGCAGATGTAATCACAGAAGACATGCTAAAAGGCCAAGACTCTTTAACAACAGACACAGGACAGCCCCTTCAGCCTGAAGAAATACCTAGTGCCTCTGGAGCGGAGCAGATGGAGAAGGAAGATGACCTCCCTCAACAGGCAGACGATCTCTCTTTCAGTCTGGATGAACTAAATGTCACATCATCACCCGAGTCCTCCACTGTTTGTCCAAATCAAGACTATAATTTAGTGAATTCTCTACTAAACCTCACCAAAAGTCCCGTGAGTTGGTGTTTTTTTGTTCTTTTTAATGTGATAAAATGATGAAATAGTTTGAATGCTGTGAGAAGAGGGAGTGAATATACATGTATGTACACGCTGGTTTTTAACTATAAAAAGTAAAATGAGGTTTGTTTTGCAGGTGGTTTTTGTAAATTGGCAATCTTCTATGCCAATTCAGATTAAAGCAAAAATATTATTTTTGAAAATTAGGTTTGTTGATGGTAATGTGGGTTTTGATCAATTTATATAGGATGCTGCATGTTTCACAGACAAATTACGTAGGATCATCATTAGATTAAACATACCACAAGAGAATATTTAAAAAACTACTTTCAATTGTACTGATTTAACCAACCCCCCTTTTTTTTATAAAGGGACTGGGCTATCTCTAGGGGTTTGATTTCTTTTAAAAACAACTGCTGTATGTCTTACCCAGTTCCATCCTCAATTTCATACTCCGATTCTTTCAGAAAACTTAGAGGAGGGTTGGGTCAGCCTGTAATTGCTACAGCAGTCTTGAGAGCAGAAAACTGAGTCTACCGATATACTCGTTATCGTTAAGTGATATTTTACATTTTCTAATATGTTGATCTTAAGCTGACCTACAGCACTAATTCTGTCAACCTGAAGGTTGCATTCTTAGTATTTGCCATGGATTCAGGTGAGATTCTTTATTTTGTACCATCCAGATCTACTAGAATGAAGTTTTAATGACTGAAAAGGCAACAAAAATAAGCGCATTCGCTTGCTGTGGGGAAATAGAGAGGTTTTATATGGGAGGTGTTTGCTTCTTGATATCAAGTGAGCTTCATTCACCCTCTGATTAATTCTTCCATGCCCTTCTGCCAGGACGGCCGGATAGCAGTGAAGGCCTGTGAAGGCCTCATGCTTTTGGTGAGTTTGCCAGAACCAGCAGCTGCCAAGTGCCTGACTCAAAACACTTGTTTATGTGAGTTGTTGACAGACAGGCTGGCCACCCTCTACAAAGCCCTGCCTCAGTCACTGGATCCCTTAGACATTGAAACAGTGGAGGCAATTAACTGGGGGTAAGAACTTTATTTTTGTATTTAATACCCAAGGTGATTTTACACCCCTCCCTGAAACTAGTTTTCTATAGGTAGATAAGATGTATAAAATATTCACACCCCCATGCTAAAGTCTCAAGAGCAGAGCTGAGATCCCAGCCACAGCGCAGTGGTACATTGGACTTCGGGGGTCCACGTGATTTCTGACATGGGGACAGGTTTGGCTGCCAGTCCTTTGCAGAGATTCCTCAGGGACCAGGTTTATCCACTGAATTACTTTAACAATTTGTAGCAGTGTAGCTGCAGTATCAGGTACAAATTATTTTCTTGTTCAGATGTTAAGGATTTCAGAAACATAAACTTTTTACTGTACACAGTGAGCACTGTAAGCTGTTGCAGGGGGCTGTTGCAAAACTTCTGCAGTAAAAAAGAAGGAAAGAGTTACTGCATAACCCATCAGCATGAAGCAAAAGCTACATGCCAGTTGTCCTACCTCCTTGCATCTTAGATTCTCAAAACTCTTCTCTTCCCCTCTCTGCTTTCATTGTTATGAATTGCTCGTGATCTATTAGTGCTGAGACAAAAAGTAGGTACATGCAAAATAACTACCAAAATTTCTAGGGGCTGGAGTTTGAAGTTAGAAGGGAAAAAAACAACTTTGAATAGTGGGATAAATAATAATTGGGCTGCTTGCTTTACCTAAGAAAATGGCACATTTGTTATTCTGTAGAGACTATAAATAGAGATACATGCTTTTTTCTGAACGATACAATCTAGTTCAATTCTAGTTCACTGTGTGGTTTTGGTGGACTTGATTGAGGTTGTTACAGAGTAGAGGAGAACAATTGCTTTCATTTTATAGTTCTCTGACTACAGGAGTTATTGATTCGGTTTCTATGGTCTGTGTTTCCTGGGAGGACAGACTAGGTGATCAGTTTTCCCTTCTAACTCAAGAAATACTTAAACAAACAGAGTTGTTCTGCTGTACATGCTATGTATCCTTTAGCATGCCAGAGAAAACCTGTGTAATGGTAGCACTGCCAGATTAGTAGAGACTGGCAAAAAAGCTAGTTTAATGTTCACTTCATTGCAAGGAGATCATTGATTATTCTGTTAAGTTCAATAAGAATGAAGTCCCGGATTCTTCAATTACTTGTAGACTAAATAAGTATTTTTCCCTGCGTTCTCTAGTTTGGATTCCTATAGCCATAAAGAAGATGCATCTGCTTTTCCAGGGAAAAGAGCGTTGATTTCATTTCTTTCATGGTTTGACTACTGTGATCAGCTCATCAAAGAAGCACAAAAGGTTTGAAATGTTTGCAGATGATACAAATATATTCAGCAAATAAGTAGTTCCAGTTGTTTCTTAGCTTTTGAGTTTGAGACATACTATTTTGTACTTTTGTTTCAGACTGCTGCTGTTGCTATGGCAAAAGCTGTGCGGGAACGATTTTTCATTGATGTTATGGAACCCCAGCTGATGCAAACGTGAGTAGCAATCCTACAAGACACAACCAACAGAATCTGAATCAAACTGGTGGGGTTTTTTTTTTAGCTGAAATTCACTACATATCTGACAGGAAATTTTTTGTTCAGTTCAGAGATAGGAATCCTCACATCAACGGCACTATTGCATCGCGTTGTTCGTCAAGTGACTTCAGATGTCCTGCTGCAGGAAGTAGTTTATTTTATACTTGGAGAAAACAGAGAGCCAGAAACTTTGGCAGATATCAACAGACATCCATTGCGACACAGATTAATCGAACACTGTGATCATATTTCTGACGAGGTGAGAAGTGGTAATGATTTAACAACGTTTGCCGGCCAGTTCTGTCTTGCATAGAGTCTGTAAAAACGCCATTGTGAGGCCTTTGCATATTTGTGTCAGTGAACTTTTTTGCCAAGGAGAAGAGTTCTGACTGCCAGCCTTTCAAATTCCCTTTAAAAAATGAAAGTCAAGCTGTTTTCTCCAGGTAGCACATTGTTCGCATTAATAAAGATTCTTTGCTAAATTTGCCTGCCCCCTATGCATATCTAGCTGGGCTTGCTCATCTGTAAGATAGGGCAAAATCAGTTTCTGTAATTGCATTTTAATTCATGCTTTGTTATGTGTTGCATCGTTACTTTCCATGTTGAGTCAGTCCTGTCTTGTTATCACATAAGGTATAGTTTAAAACATTATTTTTTATATAAAGTGTGGTCAGGGAATATACACAATGACAATTAAAAGGTGATACAATAACTTTAAGCACTTTACACACAGTAGACGTCGTTAAAATAGTTTACTTCAGTACAATCCCTCCTCAGGAGCTGCTTTCATTTCTTCCATGAAACAACCTCCACCCTGTGCTTTTTCAAATAAAAACGAAGCTTGCCTGAAATACAGATCTATGCCTTCATATATCCATTTTTTTTTAGTATGCTTACCTGCTCACCCAGAGTTACCTGTATAAATTACTTGTTCTTTGCAAAGCTAAGCACTCTAAAACTGTCTTTAAAAACAGTCTCTGTATTGCTTAAAGTCAGTCTCCTTTTAAAAGCCTAGATAATATCTCCATGTAAAAATCTTAGCCTATAGTTCTAGTCACAATATCCCAATATTACTTTGTTTTATTCTGGGTATGTATTACTGTCTTGAAGTCCTGTTCTGTGTCGCACTTGCACAATGATAACCATCTTCCATCATGGATCTGATTGTAATATGGAAAGCTAAGTTGTAAGTCCTATGGATGTTCTTTGCGTTGTTATTTTGGCAGATTTTTGGAACAGTTTTTGTTTTACAGGAAAAAAATACATCCACATATTGATTTTCAAATATGTGTTAACTCTTCATACATGTTTACACCACATTCAGCATAATTTCCTAATTTTTTTAAGGATTTTTGCTTCCTTCCATAATGTAACTAAGTAATTGCAATGTTCTAGGATGTACAAACCAGATAAAAGGCAAAAAGTGTAAGGCAGCAGTTTGTTGAATTTTTACTTTTTATGTTGCAGATCAGCATAATGACTTTACGAATGTTTGAGCACCTTTTGCAAAAACCCAGTGAACACATCCTTTATAATTTGGTTCTGAGAAATTTAGAAGAGAGAAACTATATGGAATACAAGCCTCTCTGTCAAGAAGATAAAGATGTGGTAGAAAATGGACAGATTGCAGGAGCAGTGTAAGTTTCTTTTTTAAGGGAAGTTTTCACATCAGGGAACTTGGATCCTTATTTTTAAAACAAAACAGAGGGTTTTTTTCAGTAATTGAAAGAAAAGTGAGCACAGGTAGATCTGTGAGTGCTCTATGTATTAATCCATATCCATAAGTGATGCAGAAATTATTATATCAGTAACTTCTGGAAATTTTTAGAACAGTAACGGAAAAGCTAATTTAGAACAGTAACAGAAAAGAAAATTATCAAAAGCCTCTTTCCAGAACAATAGACTCTCAAAGGTCTTCATATATCAATTTACTTATGCATCTACCTAGCTTAAGTCTATGCATATTTGTATTGTTTTCAGTGAGATTAGTCTTGAAGTCAATAATTTAAGGTGTCTTGCTTACATTTATGGTCTTGAATAATTTTTTGATGGATGAACTTTTCTGGAACGCTTTACATAAAGTCCTTTAAGTACCCTACGTATCTCGTCACCCCTTTTTTTACTCATGGAGGGGTAAGGGCTAGTCACACCAGCTATTGTAGGCATCTTAATTTAGATATTTCTGAGTCATCTAAACAACGTCTAATGAGTTCCTCTCTCTCATGAAAAAATGGTGGCTAAAGAGTTTAAGTGATTTAATGCAGTGATTTTGTACGAGTCAAAAATGTCTACTCTGTTGTTCAGATCAAGAAGTTATTATTTTTGTTCAAAATAAAATTTGTTGAGTATTTGTAAAGGTTAGTATTTCTGCATATTAATTAGGTAGAAATATATGCATATGATAGTCGTCTGGAAAACATCCTAGTTGTTCAGAGAAGGAAAATAGAAAGCATGCCTTTTGACCCAGAGATTGTGCCTTTCATAACGTTCTGTGAATAATGGTTTTGTCTAATATAATCTCACAGAGACCTCGAGGAAGATCCGTTATTTACTGATCTGTCTCCAGATAACACGTTATCAGCTCAAGAATGGCTCAGCGCTTCTCCACCTGTCAGTCCAGAACATCCAAAAAATGATGGGAAGACTGAAGTCCATAAAATTGTAAATAGGTAAGCTGAAACAAACACTCAAAGAAATCTGAATGTGTGGGTGTCTGCACACACTGTGCAAATTAAATGTACGCTGTAATGGATGTTATTCTGCCAGCTGATAAAATGACTCCACAGAAGGAAATTATGTGGCATTTTATCAGAAAGCTACTCCTGAAAGATTAGAGCTTACAATAAGTAAAAATAATTCAACATAAATGAGAAAAATAGAAGAACTTTACAGCTAATAGCCTAGTTGAATACTCAGAATTCATGATGAAAGCCTCATTGATTATAAAACTTTTTGTTCTCAAAAATATTTGCTCTACTTAAACTGCTGTTACAAGACTTGACCATCCTGGAGAAGCCTGGGGAGTCTTGCCATAAACATTTTAGGGGAAAAAAACTCTCAAACTTCTTAAAGTTCCTTAAACACATATATAAAAGGAAATATTTGCTATGCTAGAGAGAACCCTCTGTTCCCTGAAAATCCAGGGGCATCTCTGTGACCTGTAACATACCTTTGTGCATGTTAGATGTTCTGCAAATTGGATATCACAAAGAGGACAGGCTCTGCTCTAAGCAACTTAGTGATGGTAATTCTCTTAGCAACTAATATTAGGACAAATGCTGTTTGCTCTGTTAATACACGGTAGCAAAGCAGCACTGGTATTTCAGTGCTGACCTGTCTGCTTACTCAGAAGTAATCGAAGGTGTTAGCTAAAGAGGCAAACAGCTTGAGGACAGCCAGCGTGGAATGGCATAGCTGCTTCTTGCCCTCTTTCCCCCGGTACTGCTATATATAGTTTATGGTGGACATGGTTTGGGGCAAAGACGCAAAGAACATTCTCCTAAATTCACCTTGTGTGATCTCCATCAGTGAACAGAAATGTTTTCAGTTTTTGCAGTGTTTTGCAAATCTGTATTTTTTTTTGATAAGATGAACTCCATACGAAAAGTCAGCTGCTACATATTTCTGCACATAAATCTTACAGGAGCCTCCAGCAGTTCTTGGGGTGTGGAGAAAGCTGAAGTTTGGAAATAGGTTCCGAAGACTGAGTTGTATTTTGCTGTCCAGAAATTTTAGGGTTTTATATTTATTTTTCAATGACAGTTCCTCTCTAATAAGATTCAGAATTTCCTGATGCTTTTTAGGTCAGCTATTGGTGAAGTAATAAGGACATATAGTATTTGCACTACATACCTGGCACTGGGATATTTATATGCAAATATTCCTGTGTGTTCTTAGGTGTTCATTTTGTACCACAACAAACTATGGTAAATAAAAGTGCCTATGCGGTAGGTTAAGAAGAATTTTAACTGTAATTCTCCTTCTCTTTTGGCTCATTTATTCCTCAGTATATTTTCCATATGCTCCAGTACGATGGAGTCTGACCTTTACAAATTCATAACGTGGTTATGAATATTCCTTTTCATCTCCATTCTGTCTGGGTAATTCTCAGAAAATGCTTCCACTGAGGTTTTTACCTTTAGTGCTAGGTACAACAGTTCTGAAGTATACAACTTGTTATTACAAACCGTGGTTAGAATAGATGTGCTTAAATATATTTTGTATTCTCCGTTCTTCAGATAAAGTTCTGGTACAATCTGGGGATTAATTGGGCAGACAATTCAGTATTGTGTACACTGTTACAGACGATGAGCAAGTATTGATTTAGTGCTCTGTGGATTATAGGGATTCATTAATGTACTTTTTTGTTTTTTCCTCTTAGTTTTCTCTGTCTTGTACCTGATGAAGCTAAGTCATCATACCATGTGGAGGGTACAGGTTATGATACTTACCTCAGAGATGCCCACAGACAAGTAAGTCAGTGAAGTCTTCCTTAGTCCTTGAGAATGTGAAATGCTTGTGAGAAAATACAAATGGATCTATAAATCGTCCTACTAAATGCATCTTTTGGTAATGGAAGATGGGAAAATTCAATTTTTATTTTCTAATGAAAACTTAACTTTGGAGATCTTTTGACGGTGAATCCACCTTGTATTACTCTAGTGGGAATAATGGATGACATTAAATGCATCAATATTCATACAACAAATACACTGAGAGAAAATCTGAACTGCAGATAGATTCTTAATTTGCTTTGCCTTTATCTGCATTCTCTTGGAGAATTGCCTGCCAAGCTGTTTGAAAGGACTAAAGGGAAATTAAAATGCTGCATAGGAGTTACGCAATCTGGGACTTCAAAAATAAAGGCTCATCAGAGAGAACGCGCATGCAGCCTAAGGCTTTCAGGTTTGAAGTTGGGAGGTTTGGTAGGTAGGGAAAGCGTTATGATTTACTGTTTTGAAATAAATGCAGGGTTTGTTCTTACAAACATAATCTAAAGTTTCCTTGGTCAGAGGACAATCACTGTTCTTTTGTAGCTTTCTTATTGAAGCCCCGTGAATCTTCTAGAATGGAAAAAATGATGCAAAGGAGTATAGTAACTGAGAGCGCTATATTTAGTAGCTACTTCAAAAATTCCATAACCTCTGAATTCTGATATCAGCAGTTTAAGATAGGAAGCTTGGATTTCTGTATTTATTATATTGTTTTATCTGTAGTCTCTCCTGAAAAAAAAGGGAATAGAAAATAGAGAATAAGGAAACAAAGGTTGATGTAATATTCCCTTATGTTCTATTCTTGGATGCCAGAAAACACATATCATCTTTGTATTTCTTTCATGCCTTGGGAAAAAGTATTCTGGGAGTTATTAGAGAACAGAATTGGTTTCTGTCACATCCTGACAATGATATGGCTACTCTTAAAATATTTTCCCCCTAAGAATAGCCCTGCCTATTGCTGCTATTACATCCAAATAGCTCTTCTGCTCCCATATTTCTATTCCTGGAAGCCTGCACAGGTAGGTAAGCTACATGCAGTGCAAAATTTCTGAGCCTGTTTTGTCTTGCTCTTGCAACTGTTTATTCCTGTGTTTCTTATTTTCACTGCTGTAACCTGTGCTCCTTTCAAGGTATGGAAGTGAGACATCAGGCAGCCCACAGCGAGGCAGAGGTTGAGAAAGTGTTATGGGGGGTAGGAAACAAAGAGAGGGAAGAGGAAGCCCTGAAGCACTTTTCATTTGTATCTGCTGCATATACATGTGCCTTTCCTGTCCTGGGAATTAGGGAGGAATAAAGATCAGATAGCAAGATAAGCTACCCATAATACAGTGAAAGTGGGGTAACTACTGACAAGAAGAATGTATACGAATGCAATTCCTGCTTTAGAATAACCTGGATCAGGTTTTGTACTGTTGGCTTTGCTTTGTGTTTTGGCCCCAGCTGCTTTTTGGGAGCTCTGTTCTTCACTCCTTGTTTCTGAAACTACCCTAATAGCAGGAATGTCAAGAAGAAAATTAGGTGCCTGCATAGAAACTGATAGTGTTTACTTTAGAATGACTATTCCTTTTAAGCTTAGATTTATCATTTAGCTACAAATTATGGTTTTAAGGTGTGTGTGGACAGTTAAAAGGAAATGAAATGGTTTCCATGGAGGTTTAAGTCTGTTTTCCTCACTACTTTTTTCTAGTTCCGGGATTATTGTGTCATCTGCTTACGGTGGGAGTGGCCTGGATCTCCCAGATCTTTAGAAAAGTGTAATTTTGAAGCACCGTTTTTTGAAGGACACTTCTTAAAAGTCCTTTTTGAAAGAATGGGCAGGATTCTTGATCAGGTAAGAAAAAGCAGGTTATGAATTCCATTTCTGGTACTTTCACCACTGTTAAAGGGCTAATCTCTATAAAGGTCCTGTGGATTCCCATCACTCAGTTGTCTGTTATAGCATCATATTATTGTGTAATGTCCCACGTCCTTGGTGCAGGTCTCTCTAGATTGCAGGATGTTATAGTGATCAATTTATCAATTTAACAAAAGTAGAGAACAAAAACTCTCTTATCTTTTTAACCACCTTTTTGTGTACCAAACGTTTTCTTGACCAGAAATATAACTTGAAATGGATGAGTGAGAAAAGAATATCCTTAAGATAAAAGATACAGCTAAGATAGTGTCTCAGGAATCATTCAGTACTAGCATCACCAGTTCGGTTTTAATTTTCCAGCATTTACACTTAGAAAGCATGTACATTTTTCAGTAAATAAAATACTGTACAGCTCCTTTCTGCCATGTTTCAGTGAATTTCAATCTGAAGTCTTCTTCAGGAAGCAGTTTATGTCACTGTGTAAGAAGAAAAGAACTTACTGCATCACTGCTAACATTTTCCCCATTTTTTCACACTTAGAAAAAACTGTTATCAGTGCATGGAAAGTTTCTAGATGGTATCCTTTTCCATCTGCAATGTAAAATAGTTTTTTTTTTCCTGTTTCATTATCTTCAAATAATAAAAATATAGCTGCCAAGGGCAAACAAATGAGACGTGATCTGACTGTCTCCTTGTTCTGAAAAGGTGTGGCTTGTCAGACCCAGATTAGTACAAAGGAACTTAAAGAAAGTGAATTTTCCTGATGTCCGTCTCTGTATTTAGCCAGCCTGCATGACCTAGTCTTTCTGGGGAGAAGTGAAGTCAAAGCTCAGGGAGGTGAAAAGGTGGTTGCCCTTTGTGAAAACTTAATGTTTCTTTGCTCTGTCCGAACTGTGGACTTAAGTTATTCGAGTCAACGTTGCTGCTTTATATCAAGAAGATAACTTTTCTTTCCAGTGAAGCAAGCCGTGGAAGTCTAGATTACCCTCCCTGTTACACCAGCTGGAGTAGGACAAGAACCATTTGAACATATAAATGCATAGGAAACAGTTCAGGAAGCCACTAGTAGTCTCTAGGTAGCTCTGTGAGTGTTCAGGGGAGAAGAGTGTTTGAGAGTACCAACTTTTATAATTCAGAAGTCAAAAAAGAAAGCCAAATACTTCCATTGCTATATTGTGTATTCTCAGGGTTTTGCTTCCAGTAAACGTGTTCTACATGCTTTGCTAGCTGAAATGGTTATAGATTGGAGTCATGAAGGCAACTGGGCAGCATCAGCTCTTAGGAAAAACAAGCCTCCTGGATATGAAAACCTTGTCTGAGCAATGACACATAAATTACAAAAAGTGAAGAACCCAAGTTACATCCCCCAAGAAACACCTGAGTGTCAGATACATATGATTACAACAAAAGTAGCAGCTGGCATGGAAGCACAGTGCCCTTTTTGATACACTACCTGTCAGCATGACACACATTTGGGTTAGTCAAGCAAAGTTTTACAATCTGTGGTGTCAAAAATGGTTCCTGACTCCAGAAGAATTAAAATGAACGGCCTGAATTGGACAAAAGGGATAAATTACTTAGATCGTACCAAACCCCTGTTGCAAAAACCAAACTGAAATTCCTAGGGGTTATTCACAGTAAAACACATAAATCACATATGAGAAAAAAAAACATAAAAAAACAAAACCAAACCAACAAAACCTGGGTCCTATCAGTGACAAATGTGACATAATGGGTGCTAATGTCCAGACAAAGTGAAAAATGTGGAAAAGCCTTTAGTGGGGACACAGTACTACTTACAGATAGTGTTCGATTCTTTTTTGCTTTGTCACAATACTGTAGGTAGTTCTCGTGTTTTTGTCAGTTTTTATCAGTAGATGTCAGAAAACTGTGCAGAGGTGGTAGGTATCATTAGCCTGGTTTCTGACAGAAGACAGCTGAGGCACACAAGTAACTTGTTTTAGGCTGTTCAAATCCGGTACCTTATCTGCTAGACAGTAGCTCCTTCCTCCTGTTATACATTTCTATGTTTCCTAAGAATTTCCTAAAAATTTAGTTATAGAGAAGTTTTTTACGATGTCATCTGATACAAGGCCTGTACTGAATCTGCTGACATATGGACAGAAATAAATGCTCTGTGTGAAGAAGCAACTTTCCTTAATGCTCTCAGTTAGTTCAAATCGCAACAGCAATCTGTCTGAACAATGCAGCACGTGTTACTACTTTGTTTCCTTCTCCTCTTGTGAACACCAGATAATGCTCATGGCTTCAAAGCTTCCTAATGAATTGAGTGACTCAGCTCTACCGTTCAGCTAGATAGGCAGTGGAATGGTTTTATGGAAGGAATTTGGGTCTCTTGTCTGCAGAGTAGCTTTTCCACAGTAACTCAAAATGTAGTCATCTCTTTTACCTATAACATCCCTGGTCCAGGCTTTGAAAGCTTCATTTGTTAGAAGATTGGGATGAATCTATTATTGGAATATCAAGTACAGAAATAACTGCCATTGATTGGGAGAAATATGTGCTTTCGCTTCAAAAGGTCTGTAAGACAACTGCCTTTGCAATGCAGTAGTGTGTGGTAATGAATTCAGGAATAAAGTACCTAAATGTTAGTTAGGCGTCTATGTCTAGTCAGCAGAAATTTTGTGAGAACAGCCCCGGTAGTCTCTGGAGCTGTTAGACTGCAAAGCAAGTAGGTGTCTCTTTTAGCGTGAAGTGAATCACCATCTCAGTTTCCTTGACGTATTGACTGAAAACTTGACTCGGTTGCCTGAACTGAGGTATCTGTTGCCGTTTTTGTGATGCCCAAGATATTCTCACAAGCTTGCGGTTACAACACCGATCTTGCAGGATCCATGCTCTGTGGAACTGTCAAGAGACCAGCAGATCCTCTTGAGCATCTGAGATGGCATGAGATGTTTGCGTGTGGGCAAGTGTATTAAGTGTCAGATCTCTGTTGAGTAGGCTAATGCGAGTTTAGACATGTAGACACATCTAAATATATCTGTCTTAATCTGAAGCTGAATTCTTCCAAATCTTACAGTCTGGAAAAGAGAAGAATCTGTTCTCTGATTCTTCAGTGGGATGGTAACTTGAGAGCATAAAGATGATAATTTGAGCCCGTGAAATCATCCCCTTCTAGACATGATTACACCACTTTGCAATCAAAGGGATTGAGTCGGGGCCTTGTAATCCACTTCAGGAGAAGTCAACAAGGTGAAGTTAAGCCATCTGGGTGTCGGTAACGTCTTCAGACTGCCATAAGTTTGTACCAAGGGAATGCCTGTCCATCTCTTATCAATGTAGTCTGTTACGCCACTGAATAGATGGAAGGAAATTGCACTAGTCTGCAAATTTTGGGCTGAATTAAATGTCAGCTTATTTTCACTGTGATGGAAAAAAAAGTACTTGGAACATAAAGAAGCTAGGGTGAAAATACTTTTTTTTAGGATGAGTTTCTCACTGGAATGGTAAAATCCTTTAAGCTAGGCACTATTATTTTCCTAGAAAGTTAGGTAGGGTTTTTTTTTCCTTCAGACTGATTAGCGTCTTCCAGCATCTGACAGTGTTGCCTCTCCCATTTGGTTGGTTTGGGGAAAGGAGGTGGAGAAGCAGCTCAAAATTTCATGCTTCTTTCCCAGCCTAGGACCGTTTCATCTGCTGTAGCATCCTGCCACAACATCACTGGGCCTTCTGCAATGGTTCTTTCTAAGAAGAAAGTAGAAGAGAAATACCATATTAGCCCTAAACATGGATTTGTGTGTCCCAGTTTCCTCAGCTGCTATACTTTACAGTTATGCAGGAGAAGCAAGCAGATGTTTAATTTAGGCTGATTCCGTGCTATTTCTTTAGCTACTGAGCTGAAGAAATGTTTCACAGGAAGAGGACTTATCCAAAAATAAACAAGTGTGCAAAAGCTTCGAGTGGTTGTAGCCGTTATGCAGATAATAACATTTAACAGCTAACTGTCGTATTCGCATCACCCCTGTCGTGGAAAGCAGAGGTTTTGGGCCTCTCTTCTTATCTAACTTTTTATCTTTATATATTCATAATCCTGTATACAAGTAGTTAAATAAACACTGGCTGGATGAAAAGAAGCCAGCATGAAAATAACTAAGCACCGTGCTTTCCTTTTTTTTTCAGCCCTATGATGTAAATTTACAAGTTACGTCAGTGTTGTCCAAACTGTCCTTGTTTCCCCATCCTCATATCCATGAATACCTTTTGGATCCTTATGTAAACCTGGCTTCTGGCTGCAGGTCTCTCTTCTCTGTTATTGTCAGGGTGAGTAAGCACACGGTTCATATTTACATATGGCCATACAGCAGCGATATATTTAGTAACTTTGTAGTTAGTGTTAGTTTCTGGCTAGTTTAAGTTTGCAAATGGTTTGTCACTGAAAATAAATACTTATGCTCTTGATTTGAAAATCAGAATCATGCCTTTTGTACCAAAAACATTGAAAAATTTATTTCTCAGCATTTATTTTCATCCTGTGTGTCTTGAAAATTGTTTCTTTGCTTAGTTTCATGGTGTAGATGCAGAATATCCCCTCTGGCAATGAGGTTGCTTCAAACTGGGCTGGGTCACATTGCTGTCACTTGCAGGCAGCGTCAGGTAGTGCTGTAAGAACAGGCCAAGTACAGGTTTGCACCTGGATGGGGAAGAGGTGGCTTCGATTCACACACAAGCAAAGGACACTCTTGCGTACCCTGTGCCTGGATGAGTATCTCTGCCCATCCTCTTTTTCTGATGAAGGCTGTTCTTGACAATGAAGTCCTGGATTTATCGGAAGTCCCCTTCCTTTCCCTCTCTGATTCCATCTCTTCCTGCCAGACCTGCATCCTAGAAGTGCTGGCTGGGTGCCTGTCACTCCGCAGTCTTCTCAGTCAGAGACCCCTTGCCTACCCCACGCACCAGCTGTTATTAAGCTGATCAGGAGCCTGTTAATGATGCTTGCCCAATACTAATGGAGGGCTTAGCTCCCTTTTTCCCAGCAGCCCTCCCCATTTCAAAATCTAATCTTCACTCTGTCCCCTTGCGCTTTCCCTAAATCCAGGAATTTGCTGGTCAATTGCCTGCATCAACATTTGCTAAGACAAATTAATTGCTGGCATAATTAAAATAAGTAGTAACATTTGTGGCAACAGCTAGTAAGGCTCAAGAGTTCTGATCCTCTTGTGTCTCTTTCCCTTCTGCACCCACTCACCCTTTTTCGGGGCAGGGCAGCTACGCTGCGTGTTGTTTTGTGAGCCTGAGGATGCTGAAGGGGGTCTGCATCCTGGGGACTGAAGGCTGTCATTTAACCTTGCTGCCAGGCGCTCTGCAAAGGTGTTAACTGTGAGTGTTGATGGCATTGTGCTTTACAGGTCGTTGGCGACCTCATGGTTAGGATCCAGCGCATCCCAGATTTCACTCCCAAACTTCTGCTGGTCAGAAAACGCCTGCTGGGCCTGGAGCCGGAAGGGCCCATGTGAGTAAATACATTGCATATTCTCCAAGCCCCACGGCTGGTTTCTGGGTGTGCCAGTCCTGATTCTCTGCTGATGTTTTTTTCTCTTTCTCAGCATTGACCACATGACGTTACTAGAGGGCGTGATTGTGCTGGAAGAGTTCTGCAAAGAGCTGGCAGCGATTGCATTTGTGAAGTATCATGCCTCATCTACACCGTAAGCAGCCTTGCTGAGTAGCCAGGCTGGAAAACCACCTAGCCCGTCTCAGTCTATTGACAACACCCAGATGAGAAGAGGTGGTGCCTCCTGGCAAGGTGTCGGTTGACATTTGGCAGAACTGGAAGACAAGTTACTTTCACCAGATGTTGACATTGCAAGAGAGAGGGATTCGAATGGACCTAGGATACGATTGAAGACATTTTGGGAGAAACCAATACATAGCATTTCTAGCCACTGTGTGAAGAGCTGCAAAAGCTGCATGAAGAACCGCAGACATCAGACCTTGGTTGTTCTGTTATAATGACAACGTTTAGAGAGTTGGGTCTTTTGTATGTTCTGGGGATGACACGCGCCAATTTGCTTTTTGTGACCATATTACTTTTAAAAAGCAAAGTAATTTTATAACATTTTTATGTCTTAATTTTTTTTCTTTTCAGTTGGATATATGAAAGGAAATCACAACTATAGTTGAAATGTGTATTATTAAAAATGAAGAGGTTCAAAAAATCCACCAATCCATATATAGTGGGATATATTAATGAGGAATCATTTTTGTTTTGGTGAATCTTAAAGACAACTCTGAGCTTGATTCCCCAGTGGATTACTCCAGGAGATATATCAGTATAAAATCAATACTAATGGAATTAATCCTCATTCAGCATCACATCCATAACAAATATACCTGAAGTCTACGTGTTCGTAGCATGTTTGTATCTGTCATTCCAAGTGACTGCTCTTCAGGTCATCTGTGTAACTAGATTTACTTTAGGTTTTTGCTTGTCAGCTCTAGTTGCTTGACTCATGTCACCTTTACAGAGAACTTAATTACAGGTCATTAGTAGTTGTTGCTGAAACAGTATTTTAATTTCATTTAAATTGGTATTTAGTCTGAATTGGTTTAAGAATCTTTTGTGCCTTGAAGATTGGAAGCATAAACGTTCTGTCATTTTTAGAAATGTTTTATTGCTTATCTAACCATCACAGCAGTGCCCAGCAAACACTGACTGATGCCAATTCAGTTAAAGCGTTGATACCATATATAGGACCAAAATTTGCCCCTGCTTTTCATAGTGCTGGGATGCAGAAGTGTCTCTCAGTGAATCTTTTTCAATGTGAATACTATCAGCTAGGCCAGGCATTTGTATTGCAAGCGGAGGGCCATGCGGACCTCAGCGTGCTTTGCTTCGACGTCTCTAGCGTGACGGCAGCCTGCAGGTCCGACACTTCCTGCTGCTCACTGCCACATACGCACTGGCAGGTTCTGGTGGCTGCACTTCAGCCCTCAAGTCACACTGAGCGACTTGGGCAAGAGAGCGGTCCTGCTCTGCGCACAGGGGTGTCAGAGCTCTCTCCCCTCCTGTGAGCGTGACAGCACAGGCAGGCAGGGTAGAGTTTAGCTCCTTGTGTTTACATCGTAGTTCTTTGTTTGTCTTTCCTCCTCTCCTGTTTGCACAGCTAATGCCCGATTCAGGTGTGATTTCTCATACACAAATACGGACTATTTAACTCGCTCACTAGAATTTTTCGGGATTTATACAACTGTACCTAGAATCAGACTCTGCTCTGAATCCATGCCTTTGAGGTTTGGTTTGGTTTTGGGGTTTTTTTTAATATTTTTGGAACCTGGATGTTGAGAGGCCTTTTAAGTTAGCAGGTTAATTAGAACAGTGTCACAGTTAATGGGCTAAATTTTATTGTCACAGCAGTGAAGAGGGTCCTGCTGTAAAAGCTTCCAGTACAGGTTTGGCTGGAGAGAGCCGTTCTGGAACTGGGGAAACCTTTTGGCAGGTAAAACCTGGATTCAGCGGCCCCCTATACTGGGAAGCTTTTGTACAAAGTGTTGCATTCATCCAGCAAACAAAAGTATGTTTTCCTTCCTCATCTCCTTTTTTGTTTGTTGTTTTTTTTTTTGGGGGGGGGGGGCTTGTTTGGTTTTTTTTCCTGAATTTAGCCCCGAAGTGTTTTCAGGTCATAGTAGCATAGTAGGGTAGGGTGTAAAAAAGTGACACTTTTTTCATTTTTGTTCTTTAGACCCACACCTTGAAAGCAGCAAATAATTTTTGGTGATAGGTATCGCAGTCAGTCCATATTAGAAGCTTCATTAAGGTAACATACCTGACACGTGGTCTAGAACATGTAAATGTCTATGCAGAGTGATGTTTAATACATACATTTGTTATAAATAAGGTCCCAATTCAGCAAAGCAGTTAAAGAAAAGTTTAATTTCAAGGATTTTATTCCTAAATCACAGTCTCTTACATGAACAAAGTTAAGCTGTTGAGCACAAATGCTGATGCTTTACTGAATTTGTGTCTTTGTTGGTTTTGCTTGAGTTTAATTACTCTTTTCTCAAATTTTCTATTTTCATTATTTATTTTTTTTAAAGTATATGTACCAGAATACTTCTAATGTCCCAATTTCAGTGGAAACCGTAAGTGATAATACTACTAGAAATGAAAGCGAGAGAAATGTTAAACACAACTTGCAAGAGCGTTCCAAGTAATTTGACAATTCATGAAGCCATTTCACTTGAGATGCCTGATCTCAACTGAAAACATGAACGTCACCTCTGTTGTTGTTTTCACTGGTACCTGAGCTCATTACACTGTAAGGAATTGTATCAGTCAGCTTCTGGAAGGACTGCTGCAACCTCTCTGGCATTTTAATGCGAAACAGTCTACCGAGCTGCAAACCTAATTCCTTCATGCTTGTCCCTGAGAAAAATAAGTAGGTGCAACTATAAGCACTCTTAAATTCAGGATAGAATTGTTCAGTCTCCAGCAACATTGGTGATGTTCTTGTAAACCAAATGTTATTTAGCTGATAAATTTGTAAGACATGGATCCATCCTGACAGAAGGGAAGCAATCCTTAAAGTTGCTTTAGCCTAAACTGCTTTTGTGAGTGCCGCCTACAAACCCTTAATTACCATACATGGTGACAATGACATTTATTTTTGTAAAAGTGATTTAATCTTCCTTAAGAGATGGAACTCATTTAATTATTTTTTGTGGTGATATTTTTCATGCACTTTTTTTTAAAAAAAAAAAAGATTAGAAGTTAGTTCAGGTCCTTGTTTTCACCTTTCCAATCTATGCATGTCACTGAGGTGCCCATTTTGTTTCTCTGTGTCTGTGTTTGTATGTGGTTATTTATTACCCAGAGATGGACACCCGAGAAACGATATGGCCTGAAGCTCATAGCAAATGCAGATCCTCCAGATGTCAGTGGGAAATGCAAGTGCTTATCACCTTAGAAAGTACGGCCACTAGTATTAGATTGAAATACTTGAGAGCTAATACTAGAATAATTTTGTATTTCAAAAAGCGGATCCAAACCACATTTTAATCCTGATGCACATGTCTGTAAATAGACACATTTTTACTTTTTTTTTCCATTTATGTATTTGATTTAGACTCCAGTATAGAAAATTTTGTAATAAGCCATGTGCTAGCTCTGGTAGAACAAGTTTGCCCTTAGTTTCTCATATGACTGTAATATTCCTGGTATTCAGATCCTGTCTGTGTAACGTTCTTACTTTGTATTTGTCTGTGCAATATAAAAGCTGTGACCTGATACACAGCTTGAGTCTGGTTGTACATCACCTATGTATATATATACATATATATATATAAGGACCAGAATCCCGAGCTTTTCTTACACTACGATTAGTGTAAAGGTCGTCACACTTGATTTTACAGGGCACAACTAACCATGGAACGGCTTTGCAAATGCCATAACCTGCTGTGTAATTTCACAGATGACATTTTGTTAGTGCTATTTGTCTTGCTAAAAGAAATGCTGAGACCGAAGTGCTAGGTAAAACCGAAGGATTATGGAGTAGGCTTGGGGCTACATGGGAAACCCATATCTGATATTGCATATCATACAGGGTTTTCAAACCGTGATCCTCAGTGCTTTCTGTGCCCTGTAAAACAGTGTAACTATAAAATATATACTCCTTGTTTTGCCTCCTGCCTTGTTTACATTAAACAGAGGATATTGAGTAAAATTTTTCTATTAAACTTTGTGTAGGTCACTTACTGACAGTGTTGCCAAGGTTTCGCAGGTGTGGGATTTCCAATGAGGAATTGCTGAAACAGCCACCTTACCAGGCGTACAATATTAAGTTTTATGAAGGAGGTTGTGATAAAAACCAACTTTTT
The DNA here is from genome assembly GCA_013400035.1 of Rynchops niger. Taxonomy (NCBI): domain Eukaryota; kingdom Metazoa; phylum Chordata; class Aves; order Charadriiformes; family Laridae; genus Rynchops; species Rynchops niger. The sequence continues at coordinate 1,166,846 of VXBH01007191.1, forward strand.
GTGCTAAAAAATGCATGGAGGATTAAAAGGGATATTCTCAAAATAAATTAATTTCAACGAAGCGGCTGCTTCTAATATTACAGAATCCGTAACAGGTTTTGTACGGATGACCTTGAGACCGAAAATGTTTTAACATTTTACATCATGCCTTCGATCCTGTAGTCCTTTCATTTATTTTGAGTCTGTCACTGCAGCATCGTCTGGGATGAACCTGTTTCCTGTGGTGTGCTGTGCTGCACTGTGCAGGGCTCGCAGGGAATCAGCCTACTCTGGCCCATGAAAATTGGAAGCTAAGGGAAACAGCCAGGATGGGCTCCTCCTCAACACGGATTAACGTCTGCTCTTCCCCAAAACTCTAATATCTTTCAAGACTGCAGCCGGTCAAGATCTTGGTTTTCTATTGCATTTGAAGGCAGAGTGCGTCAGTCACAGCATTAGTTTGTTGAATTGGATACAAACGTCCTGTCCGTGAGTAAGCAGCATTTCTTACTTCAGGGCCTTTGAGAAGGTCTTTTATACGTAGGTTTTTATATATTTCTAAATTGTATTTTTTCTTAGTGTCTTGTCTAGTTTTGGTGTCCTTCAGGTTTTCATCAGCCTTTTAAAAATCTGTAGGATCTCCTCTGAGGGCTACACTTGGGTGTTAAGCTGTTTCTCCTTCTCAGTATTTAACAGCTGCAAGTGCTCTTGCATCTTTAACAAGAGGAGCGCTACAGCAGGATGATACACTTGACAGCTTTTTTTATAGCTCTCAGCATCTTTCCCCCATCCTCTTGGGCCTCAGAGACTGTCATCTCCCACCCCAGATCATTTATTTGCTGTGCCTGCACGAGGCATTTAGAGATTTAGGGACACTTTGCTTCCTCAAGCAACAAAGAAGCTGTATCAAAATTGCACGTTTTATATCTTCTTGTATTTTTCTCTTACTTTGATATCCTTGAAATGACTGGATTATTGAAGCATGATAGTCATACAGCACTTGCATTCCGATGCAAGATTTTGGGTCTCTACATCCTATTGGAAAAAAACCCGGAGTATTATCAGTGTGTGGTCTCTACTTCATATTCATTAACTCATTTTACAGATTCTCCGTCAAAGTTCTCCATGTAGATACAAGTAGCACAGGATCTACTGAATTCGTTAACTTTTAAATATTAACAGAGCTGGTGCTGTCAAAGCCTCAAGGATTTTGGTAGTTTGGTATGTGATCCAATTGGATTAAAGTGGATTAATGCTCAGAGAAGTAAATCTGTCACAACTTGTATGAGCCCTTTCAGCCTAACCCCGTATGTTCCTGGCGCATCCTTTATCAGCCGAGGTTCCCTTTGAAGGGTGAGAAAGAGAACTGAAGAGCAATTTAGGAATTGAGTGAAGCATATGGTGGATTAAAGTTTTCAGGTGTCAAAAGCTTCTTGGGAATGCCAAAAAAAAGAAAGTGAAAAGTCAAATTTTACAAGCTTGGACCAGTTGCTGCCATTGCCTTTGGAGTCAGATCTGTGAGGATAAAAAGACGCATCTTGGAACGCGGTATCTCACCAGGCTATTTAAATTCCCCTTGCTAGGGTGGTATTTACATTCTGAACTATGTTTCATTAAATTCCTGCTGGTTATTACAATAAAGGCTGCTGGTGATATAAAATCCGCTAGAACAGCACTGCAGAGCTGAAAACTTTGTCTGTGTCTTGTAATTTTGATGAAGTAGATGTATCTTGCTGGCTTTGCCTTTCTGCTCTACGGCATCATAATTTAGTAGGGATTTCTATGGTGTCCCTTCCCTCTGGTAAAACATTTTATGAACTGAAAAATAGGGAAACGTGAAAGGAAGGACCCCATAATAGTGCTAGGCTGTAGGAACATGAAGAAAAGCATCTTAATCATCGTCATTTTCGAAAAAGGTGAACCTCATTGTATTCTAAAGTGAACAGTTCTCTGAAATAACAAGTGTTGAAGAGGGAGGGTATCCTCCGCAGGGTGCCCTAGGCAGAAAGTATAAACCTGCTTTAGAAATTTGCAGTGGGAACAGCAGAACTGAGACGTTTGCATTATATGTTTCAGGATGTAGAGTATCCCATTCCCAGTTTGGAGAGATGAAGCAGTTGAAAATGTAAGTCGTTGTGCTGAAGAAAAACATGTACCAAGACCACAGGAAGTTCTGCAGAAAACAGTGACAGATATTAAACTGATTTAAGAGAGGAGGGCAACAGAGGTAACTAAGTTTAGCATAGTTAAATTATGGCTTAGGGTTAGAGGAACATTACTTCCCAATAAAAAAGATTTGAAAGCCTTGAGCACCAAGACTGAAGCCTAATTTACCAGAATGCAATTAAGAAGGAAGTAATGTCATTGAGGAAAACTGATATTCACTGTCAAGGAAAACTTCCTGACCGTGAAAGCTGCTGGAGCAGGAGAAGTGGAAGGAGCCTGCAACCTCGCACTTTTAAAACCAGACTGGGCAAAACAGAATGTTACAAGAGGAAACCAGCCTGTGTCGGTGAGGAGACAAAGTAAACAGGCACTTACATCCTCACTCTCCCGGCTAATTAACGGCTTCTAAATAACTTGCATTTGTTCTGCTAGAAAGCAGTGAGATGGCCTGATCCACTTGGGCATCTCCTGTAAATCAGGAAAGTTGCTGCAATCTGAGAAAAGCAATTTCCAGCCTTCCAAAATGTGACTCACTTAGATAACAAGCTCTTCGGCGAAGCGGCACCCATTCCAGGCGGCGGGCGGTACAGCTTGATTAGCGGGGCCAGGATCCCCCCATGCTGCGCTGCCTTGGAGAGAAGAAACAAATCACCTGTGCCCTGAATCATCATTATCCTTCACTTGAGAAACCCACTTCTGCTTCCCTCATCTCCGCATCCACAGGAAGCACCTGTCAAGTTTGTAGTTCTTAATTTGGGTCATGAATTTTCATTTCCTAAGGTTTTTGGAGACTCCTGTTTTTACTGTGCACGGGATGTCCGTCAACACTCTGCATATTTCCAGCCAATTTTCCTTTCGGCTTCCAAAAAGAAAAGAAATCTGTGTATTCTTTATCCTGCTTTTTGAGACTCACGTTCTCCTGCCTCGTTAATTCCATCCTTTCAAATCCCTGAAAATGTTTTTCATCTTGTCCTTCACCTTGGGGATTCTGCAGTCAGCAGTTTGTGCAGCTCGGCAGGCAGGGAGCGTTCAGGACAATGCAGACAAAAGCGGAGCCGCTTCCTTCCCCCCAGCTCCGGCTGCAGGATCTGCAAGGGAAATCCCATCTACGTAGCGAACGTGGTGGGGTGGATCAAGAAGGAAAAGCTGAACGCATTGAAATCAATGGGAATTTTGCCATCTGTAGAAATTACGCCAAGTCTTCACTCCCTGCTTTGCAAACTCATTTGGGCATTTCTGATAATGTTTTACGTTTTTCAGAAGGAAAACAGAGAATTAAAAATGGGATTCATGGGTTTCCTGTGATGCCTGAAGAAAACTATAGCCTGCTCATGTTTAAAAGACGTTTAAGGAGACACCTTCTACTGATTTAAAGGGCACGTCTGCTCAAGTGGTGACCTGGCTCAGTTCTGAGCCTGCCAACAGCCGTACGTGATGGCAGCTCCGCGCAGGGACGGGGGACACGCGTCTGCTCGGGCAGGTGTGGGACACCTGGTGTCTTGGACCAAGGGAAGCGCGAGAGTTTGTAACCCTCAGGGGGGATCTTACAGCGTTACCTCAGAAGTAAAGCATAAGCCAGGGACCGGGGGACCATATTTCATAGACATAGGAAATATATACTCCATATAGTTCATGTTTCTGAATGCTCAAAATGTTATTGTTTTCATGGTGCTTCTTTGTGCAAATAATCAAACATAAATTCCTAAGGAACTGAAGCCTGAAGAATTTGGGAACAAAATTCAGTCACCCGGATCTCTTGGCCTTGCTTACATAGGCAAAAACTTGTCAGGAACAGCTAAGATACATTTAAGCCAGGGATAACTGAAATAGGACCCTCTCAGAGCCAGGCGCCAGAAGACAGCTTTGCTGTGGGTAAATAAGACCTTACATTAACAGCTTAGAATTCTGCTGTTCCTTGACTTTTTGCTGAAATTTAGGAAAAGTAATAGTAACACCGGGTAAATCATCCATCAAAATGGTGTGAGCAGCTTCGTGCTATATGTATTAAATGTCTGCTTCTCTGGAGCCATGCTCTCGGCTTGGATCATTAAATAAGGAGTTGGTTTAGTATCAACCAACAAATCACAATAAACCTTGATGTTTCCAAGATGGCAAATATGCAGGAAACGAGATTTATCAGACCTTATTTTTAAGTTCTGAAAGATCAAGAGTGAGCACAAACCCTTTTTTCCCCCTTTTATAATTAATTCCAAATGTCAATTTGATCTACTGATATGAATCTAATTGCCAAATTTCTAAAATAGGGTTGCCTTTTTGTTTTGAAATATCGACCAAACAAAGTAATGAAAAAATAAGTGCCTTGATATGATTAAACGTGGTCTGTTCAACCAGTGGGACGGTACCACAGCTTCCAGACCTCTCTCCAGTCCGTGTCTCTCAAGTGAGATGCTGACAGGGAACGTTCTGGCTGGTTTTTTCCAAGAAGGGAAAGCTGCAAACAAGTTCCTACCTTTTACTTGTCAGGTAGAAAGCGGAAGTGCATTATGATGGATAGTTTGGGATTATGGTGTACATACTCATCCTGTAAGCATTATTTGTTTATTTCATCTTATGTCAGAAAGAAGCATTGGTGTGGGAACTCTAAATAATGTGATGCTAATGACTGCAGCCTGCATATGCAGCAGTTGGTGCCATTTCAAGGACCGTATTACTTTTTACCCTTAATCGCTGTGTCTTGTGCTGCTAATTGTTTAGTTATTTTTAAGCAGGTTGCTTACTATCCACACACTGAGGTGATGCTGAGAAATCTGAGCAATTTTGTTGGGTTTGTGGTTTTGAGTGACAAATAGGTTTTTTTCTCCATGTGACAGCTGGATGACTTAGTCTATTAATAGAGGAAGCTGTCACAGAGGAATTACATCTATAGACTTTATTTAACTTTTTAAAGTATAAGCTATATAGGTGCAATTCATCTTTTCAGCTCTTTAGGTATTAAACCCTGTGGCAGAAGGGGCTTGACTTCTTAGTCTTGACTCGGTTTTCTACAGAAACTTTTCATGCTCGGCAACTTTATGAACCATTACCAGAACTCCCCAAGAAATTGCTCCAACGTTGGCCCCATAGTTTGTTGCTTCAGTGGAAAAGTATGGACTTCAAGAGCAAGCTGACCCAGATGCCAGGTAGAGATCTTCTCCAGGGTGAAACTGAAATTCGATAAAGAAAACTTGCACCATCATGAGCCAAGGTCAGTGTAATTGTGTAACTCAAGTGTTTCAGCAGCAGCAGATTCCACCTGATTAACCTATTTATAGCTTTATATTAATTCAGTAGCATTTATTCCAGAGACTCCATGAAATTTTATAAACACAGCCCAGGAGGCACCAATCCCCCATGCAGTGTTTAATGACTTGGTTTTCATTGAGGCAGGGGAACAGGGAACTCCTGATGCTGGGCTGATCCCCGTGCCTGCAATTCCCTATTTTGGGGGCTGAAGCTGGGTGTTAGCAGTGTCTGTGTTGGATGGGAAGCAAAGGAGAAACTTAAGAATAGCACAATACTAATGCGGCCGTGTAGCCCTGTTGGGTCGTATTGCCATTGCTAGTAACAGGCGGCAGGTTTTGTGCTGAGTTTGCAAGGCCTCCGGGCTGAGGCGCATCAGGCTTGCTTTATCTGAACTTTTATTGACCTGCCTGCAGCTTTGTTTTAATTCGATTTAGCTGTAACAGCAATTTTTCTTCTGAGTAGGTGGCTACGGCAAATTTCTTTTATTTTACTTATCACTGCAATAGTACTGCTGTAGTTCTGCTCCCTAACGACATAACCAGTATACAGAGAAATACGGGGCTGGTGCGAGGGCTGAGGCCTTCAGAGCATCAGAGCAGAGAAGTACCGGCACGGGGAGAAAAGAGACAGGGCACAGGATTCGCACTGGAGACCCCACAGTGATGAACTCACCCATGGTCCGTTAAAGAAACGCAGACCTGGAGCTGGACAAAACTGGTTTTAGGGATAATTCAGACGTGCTGCGGAGCAACGAAGAAAGAGGAAAGGTGTAAAACAAGTTAACAAGCATATGAAAATGAACCCAAGTGGATCTCAGAGTGAGGAAGACAAAACTGTCGACATGAACATCATGGTGCTCCTGGTGAAAGACTCCAGGCGCTGATGACCTGCTGCAGCAGCTCCCCCCCCTCAGAATGACAGCTCCGACCTCAGAGCCCCAAGGAGAAGGGGGCCATAGCATCAGGAAACAGGGAAGACCACAGGAAGAGCAATTTTAACTGGCTTATTATTAGCATTGAAATTTTTTATGCCTAGGCAAAGCTGCTACTTTCTGTTATAATTAGATCTGGAGTGATATTAGCTCATGGAACAGACCGCAAGGATTTCAACTATACTTACAATAAATTCTTGGCTTCATATATAAGGTGGGTTTCCTCTTTGCGTATAGATGAGTTTTGGGGCATAACAGTAACAAATACATTTTAGAACTACAAAAATAACCCCACACAGGATCAAACACACGAGGAAAAGTTCATTCTCCTGCTGCCAGGGAGAAGATTCTGACAAAGCAGGGACAGATACTTCTATCTTCTCATGAAAAATGTCATCTATTTTATAGTTGTTCTTGATCCCGATAACCTCCATGCTGTGGAAAAGCTGCTTGCAGGTTTTTCCTGCATAAGAACAGTGACATTTGATCTAAAATCTGTCTGGAACTGAGACTGAGAATATGCATGAGGCTTTGGTAAATGATGTTGGTAAATATCATTCTTCAACATTTAAATGGCACTGAAGCCCCAGTTCGGAGACTTTAGCCGAGCACAGCCACATCGTGCCTATTAAAGAAACAAGAGAACACCTGAGTCCCGCCTCCAACCAAGCATTTTATAACAAAAGCTGTTTTTCTTTGGTCTGAATCTAGACATCTCTACTCAAATCAAATTCTACTCTGCTACTGCCTCCAGGTTTAACCAGAATAACAAATGACCGCTACGGCAGTCGGTATGACCAGACTGCAAAAATAGCAACACAGAATTCCATTCGGATGCTCATCATTATTTAATCCAACAACCAGCAGACATTAAAATTTCATTTTACCAGAACATGTTTTTCTTTGGATTGGGTCCCAAATAATTTCATTCTCCGGTTATTACATTGTTTCAGTGACAATATACCCACACCATCATTATTCTTAAGGGGGTCAACGTGCATGTGGGAAACAAAGTGCTCATCAGTGGGTACCGTTCTGATTATCCATTCGTCTCTTGGTTCCCTGAATCACTGTTACGAAGCATTTCCAGGGAGCTGATACTCATGTTTTAAACCATTATGTTTCCTACCATTTGTAAGCATGTCTGAGCCAGAAATCATTCAGTGGCTGTTGCTGCTGCATCCTTCAGGGACACAATGTTCTAAAGAGCTAATGCTGCTCTTTCATTAAGAAACCTATTCAGAACCACAGAGAGTGATTTTGACAGTGCAATTGGTAGTTGCTCTAGGGTAAGAGCTTGACAGGCATCCTATTTTAAGCTAAATGAATGTATATTGTTTATTTAAAGAAGCAGAGTCAGTTACGGATTTTGGTGTGCATACATAAGTATATACCTGTGTTTCTCCTCTTTGCACAACGTAATTCTGCCTTGATACCTGCAAAAAAAAATCTGGTTTTTGTGGCCAGCCCTGGTATGAAGATAGAAATAAAAAGAAGGTAAAAAAAAGAAAAGGAAAAACTCCTACAAAACCAAGATCAGTCACTTCACTCTGAGAAACTCATGGTTTTCTAGCATGAGCACTCTTCGCTTTTTCATATGTTTTGGTGGGTTTAAGAGCAGGTGAGAGAGAAGAGAGAAGGACATTTAGTGAATAAGGGAAGGTAAAGTGAAGGGCATTAAAGTTCAAAATGACAGTATAGATTAATTGCTTGAACAATGAACAATTGCTTGAGCAATGAACAAGGGTATACTTTCACATTACAGTTCTTCTGGTGGCAAAGCTGGTTTAAAAAATTTCCTGTCCTTCGCTGCCAGGCATCAAGTTTTGCTCTTGTTGAAAGCTATATATTTCAAACAAAGCCATTTCACTGATCATTGCAACACAGCCCCAAAAGTTCAATCAGCACAGCCAAAGGTCATAAGCTGCTGCGTGGAGGTGGAAGGATGAACCAGGGTGGTAATGGGCTGCAAACTCCGGCAAGGAAGGATGGTTGCCTGGCTGAACCATGGTCTGGGGAGCCAGAAAATGCTCATTTCGGTCCCTGACCCTACTGCACAACCCATCACCTTTGTTACTACAGCATTAGAGAAATATTCCTGAAAGTATCTCTTTGGAAGGGTGTAGTTACGTCTCATTAATGCAAGTTTAATGGAAGATGGTATAAAACACAGCATTGTTATCAGTCCCTCTCATCTTTATAAGTGCCACTGCACAGGTAATTGCAGACCTTCAAAATCAGATCTCCTGGCAGTGCTACAGAACACATATGCTTGTGTCTTAGAAAAATGTTCTTTGCAAGGGCTTCCAAGATCAAAGACAGTCTGGGCTTGATTGGAAACCAATTATCTACTGCTGTGTGGACCTTTGAAAACTAACAGGATTTTTATTTCCTTTATCCTTTGATCCCCAAAGTGAGCAATATAAAGATAAGGGAAAGCAGAACAAAAGAACAGATGTACCAAGCAAAGAGGGAAAAGGGAAAGCAAGAATATGCCTATAGGTTGGTTGGATAGATTGAAAAAACAAAACAACAAAATAGGTTGCTGGATTAGAAAACCTCAACAAGCTACAAGCATAAGCAATGTACCTTCCAGCTTTGTAACCCAGAAAATCAGCTAAACACAGAGTTGCAATATGGTTTAACCATGGATGTCCACAGGAAGGATACTTTTTTGCTCTATATGCAACTGGAATTACAGAATTACTTGTGCAGCTGATGCTACTTAAAGTGCCATTTCTGCAGCAGCACATTGCCGTACCTTTGATCTATTTATTGCCTAATTTCTTTAGCCTTTCTACTACTCTTTTCCTGGTTTGGCTTCATATTTCAGGAAGAAGCCAGTGCCGACAAGTGTGCTTTACGGCTCCACCTCTAACTTGTCGTTTCCAGTGCTGTCAGCAGGCTGTGGGCCAAGGGAGGCAGCTGCAGATCCATTCACTTCTGTAGCATTTCACCCGCTTCTACGGCCCCGTTACTTTAATTTTAGTTTCACTGTCTGGGGTCAGTCCTTGTACTGAGACAATTAAGACTGAGCATCTGAAATCTGATCGGGATTTAAAGCAAAGGGTGAGTGGTTGCCACCTGGTGAGGAGAAAGGAGGGGGAGGATGAATGAGCTGGACCTTTTCCTTTTTCATCCGGCACACATTAGTGGATCAATGACTGAAATGGATGAGGGTGCTGCTGAAGTGTCACAGCAGTGTAATGATGTAGCTGCTATTAATGGCTAGAGCTCCAGCCCGGAAATTATAGTAGAAAAAACAGAAAAAAAAAATATTTCTGAGGGCTCTGAATTGGTGATTTGAGGATTGTAACTTAGTCCTTGCTTTCATATTTCATTAAATGGCTACTGTGCACATTTTCAGAAGTTTGCCTGATAGTTAAGGAAGGAATAAAGTCAATAAAGTGTATTTGATCATGATTCTCCTTCCATTCCCCATCAAAGGTATGATACAGAATCAGTGATGGTGGCTTTCCTATAAATCAAGATCTATTTCTTGCTTTTTAGCAGACCTGTTTGCAGTGGGGAAATGTACCTTCAGCCCTCTGGCTGTCTGCATTTAGAGCAGATGTACAAAATATTATAGTTTATATAGCCTGTGAACTCAGTGTATTTCAAGATCAAATTCCTATTACGTTAAAATCACTGGCAAAACCATGGTTATCTTCAGGAAGCCTGGATCTAGACGCAGTAAGAAAACCTCAACAACTGAGCAAAGGAAACCAAAAATCCCACAGCAAAAGCACCTCATCTTGCAAATTTGCTGAAAAGGACAAATCCGCTGTTCTCAGCTAAATCTATGACCTCAGGGAGGCTGCACTTTTCCACCAGCAGTTTGACTGGTATCAGGATCCAACATATTCTTTTCCATATTGACTTTCTTTGGGCTCCACTTCTCCTACAGTAATTAGAGAGGTCAGAGGGGAGAGCATGAAGGGCAGGGGTTCAGCATTCTCCTCACTGAAAGTGATGCAAAGAAGTGTCATCTGCTTCTTAGCCACTACAAAGTGAATATACAGAAGTCTGTAAGAAAGATGTCTGTAAGAACACTGCTTCCACACACCTTTCAGCACTAACCTAGTTTCTGCCGCTCGCTTTGAGGCTTTTCCCTTTGTCCCTGCCGCGAGCGGCTGCTCCCGAGGCTGCGCTTGCCCTTTCTGCAAGCAGGCAAGGGGAAAGCATCCAGCGTGGATTGTGTGAAGCAACCAACCAGACCACTCGGTGGTTAATAACTGGTCCCAAAAAGCAGTACCCACCTCAAACCAACAGCGGTCAGGCCTGCCGAGGCATGGGCAACTCTGCCCTTTACATGCTTCCACGGGGCGCCCCCCAGTCTCCACTCCCAGCCCTTTCTGCCTGCCCAATTATTTCTCCACAGGTCTCTTAATGGATGCTTCAATGCATGTCAAAAAGGTTTTTCCCTTTTCAGACTCCTAACTTTTTTTCTGTGCTTCCTAAACAGTGGAGGCTGTCTGATAAGGCAGCTTGGGGCGAGCAAGGAGAGGAGAGCATGAGGTAAACAACTACGGATGATTGGGTATAAATATTTCAGAAAAATGTGGCAGCATAAAAGGCTTAGTTGCAGCTATTCCTCTTGAGGGGTCAGGTTGCAAAAACCTCTTCCTCACTCCCCGAGTGTCTGCCTCCCTGGGTCTCAGATGTGGACACGTTCAAGTGTGCAATAAATTTCAGGGATGGGGGAAGCAGGAGAGCAAGTATTTACTTTGCACCAGTAAAACAGTTGTTCTTATTCTGCCTTGTCGCTGGCTAATTAAAGCTTACGCAGCCAGTTCAACATCAGTCTAAGGCTGCAAACCCTGCTCATTGCCAGGCAGTTTTGCAGCCGTTAAATCCAGCCCGATGTATATCTGAGTGTTTTATCATAATTGAAGCAGTTTGTGTGAGCCACCTTCCGCATGGCTGCATGGACACTCGCCAGGGGTGGTTTATAATGGTAATTGGTACATCAGCAGTTTGACCCTTTTCTAACAGACTATTTCATAGAAGACGCTTCACTGCAACTGGTATTTATCTCAAAATATGCATTACAGAAAAATATCTGTAACACTCTACCCTAATGATCCAAAACACAGAATCAGTACCTTGGGGATTTCTGCTGCGCCCGTTCAAGAGGTTGCTCTCTGCCCACCCTCCCACCCCCAGCTTATCTGTCCCCAGAGCAGAGGCAGCAGAAGGGGATGATGCATCTGCTCCTCAGCTACCCCAGTTCCCAGGCCAGCTACTGCCCTAAATACACCTGGCATATCCTGCAGAACTGTAGCGCAACCATGTTGCACTGCAGGATGGACAGACTGAGCTCTCAGCTTTGCTGAGAAGACGGAAACATCTTTGTTCCACTTAATTTTAATGGCAGCTGGAATCTGAGTCCTCTTAAGCAGCCTGTTAGTGCAAAATATTGTGTTAGTGCAAAAGATTGATAAAGAATTTGTGAAATTACTGAAGACTGTGGGGGGTACCATGCAGCTATGCATTCCCTAAAAGTCACATTGGGCCCAAATATTATGTACACAGAAGTATCTTTAAACCGCTAAAACTGTGTGAGTTAGGGTACACACCAGCTTGAGAACTCTTTCTACAGATGGATTGAAGCAGTGGGGCTACCCTGTAAATGAGAAGGTTGTTCACAGTCCAATTAACTTCATCTAACATTTATATTTTCTAAATATGCAACAACCAGGTTGCCTGGTGAAAAGGAAATGGAGCAAAATCTCAAGTTCTGGGTTCGTCTGAGGACTCACAGGTTCCTCTTGAGAGCCCAGCCAGCCTCGGTGCATCGCAGCCCGCAGCCACGAGACACAAAAATCCTCATTGTGTTCATGGAAGGAAAAATGCTGTCAGAGTCTTGAGGCTCAGATTCTTCGCTGGTGGAGAGTGGGGCATTTTAGAAAATCTGGTAGTGTATTTAGTGTAAGACTTTAGAGATCAGGAAACATCAGTGCTGGGATGGGATGGGATGACCAAAATTTGAGTCCATAAACAATCAACTATACAAGCTGCTGCCCTTCCCTTAAGGAGCTTGGTCTCATTGACCAGTGTCTCCAAGCTGGGTCTGATATTGAACAGTACTAACCCCTGTTGTGGGTTATATAGTTTCTTTAACCACTCTATGGAGGAAAACACTGATTAGATTGCCTTGCTCATTGATAATTTTTCCTTCTGGTTCTGATTATGCAGAATGATACTGCTTAAGAGGACATTAGAAAGTCAATCAAGCATTGCAAAAGATACAACAAAAGCCTATTCTAAAAATCTTTCTTTCCTTATTTCTATTTTTTCTATGTCTGACTCTCTCTCTCTGTGTCAACTCACCTGACTGTATTTACACTACAGATATATAATCAACATAATTTTAAACTCCTTTGTGGGAGTTAGTTAAGTTTCTTTACTTGACGTATCTTGAGGAAATATAGCCAGAATATGAATTTTCCTTGTCAGGCCCACTGCTTGGAGATAAATTTTGTTTTTACATGTAATTTATTAATTTTTAATCAACAGTACAGACAACACTGGGCAATTATTGTTGTTTCTTTTGGCCTTTTGCACTTAGCATGGGAACATGAAAAACAAAGCTTGCCATTTTCAAAAAAATTCAACAATATGTTCCTTCTGACATTGTGTAACTCTCAAGGCTGGTTTCATTTCACAAAGAAAATAAAAGTAAATCTAATATGTGTTATTTGAAAATGTAAGGGAAAAAGCACATAACCAACACAGTGGTCCCAGCTTCTTGTCCTCTAAAGGTCAGCTGTGAGGAGGTGACACAGTGTTAAATTACCAGTGCAAAAGAAGCTGAAATGCAAAAGAAAGAAAGAAAGAAAGAAGAAAGGAAGGAAGGACGGACTTGAAGAATTCCAGGTTACTCTATGGCAGTTTTCAGAACATCCAGTTGCTCTGTAAATATTGTTTAATTAAATGTACTTAGATTGGCAGCAATATTTAACTCCAGTTGCATCAGAACGGAATCACTACCCACAATATTAATTCCAAATACCACAGCAGAAGCAAACTAGAAGTAGGTCTGAATTCACATCCTGATCAAGAACTTACGGTGCAGGTCCAAAAGCATTGAGTCAAAGGACATCATCAATTTATTACAAGGTCATACAGACCTCTGCCCCCTTGATTCATGTTCTCTGCTCCCAGCTTTAGAGAAGACCTGTGTAAAGGCCAACTGCTTAGTCTGAATGTCACGAAGAAGAATGAAGCAAATATGGTCACCCCTTCAAATTTTAGCTTCCTAGAGAAATCTGGTACTACATCAAAGAGATATTTATCCTGGATGCTGCAGAAAGGGAAAGACATTTTGGTGCATGGAGCAGTGGCTGAATGGGAAATCTGACATGACTACAAAAAATGGACTTATGATCTGCAGCAAATGAAGGTCTGTCAGTCAGGCGAAATGTCAGACTCCGCTAAACTAAATGGGCTTGTTTATCACGGTAATTATGTAGCCTTACAACGATAAGGTATTACATATACATGTCTTACTCTTGCCAGGAACTGTTCCACAGAAACCCAGTAAATTTAATTACGAGAGGAGGAAAAAAATTCCTCTGTTTCATGATCTATCCACCCCTGCAATGATTACTCTGGGGAAATTGCCACTGAAGCCAAGCAGATGGTTCCTACCTTGTTGTATGCCCAGCTTATTTTCTTTTAAGCTATGAAGTGGTTTACAATGTCATTTTTCTCTGGAGCTACCTTGCATTTGGCAGACTTCTGACTGTGTGTGAATTCCTTTTTATTGTATACGTGAATTAACTGCTTGGTTTGGTTTTTACCCCAGATAACAAATCCCACTTTGGACTCATATAAACAAGGACATGAATCAGACAAGTATCTAGTCCAAACATGCTTTCACCAAGATGACTCCCATTGACTTTATTACAAGGGAGTCAATAATCAGATTTAATGTCACTGGGCCACACCATCCCTGGTTATTTCCAGAAACATCCGTATTGACCTCTTAAAGACTTGTCTATGGACCAATGCTGTGTATTTCTGCTTCTGAGCAATCCCTTACTCCTTCTCTGCACAGATATGTAAGTTTGCAGCAAACTTGAACAGATGTTCACTCGATGAGGGAGCTGCCTGCTTTCTCTGTACCTGCTGATAACCTACATTGGTCCTGAGGGCAGGATGAAATATGACTGTGATGATACTCTCCAAGGCAAACTTTGTCCTTGTATCAGAAGCCGGCTCAAGCCCTACACACTGTTCAAGGGATTTACTCAGGACAGAGGCATGGTATTGGATTGTTCTCAGCAGAAAGGTAGATTTCTGCTATTTCTCTTTTATTCTTAAAAAAATTCCAGGCTAGCAGGGCTTTTAGAATAAATCTCATACAGGTTTTGGAAAACTGATTAATACTGATGATATCTCCTAAGAAACTTTTCTGTAAGTCAAATCTTTATAAAACTACATGTGCCCAGATTTAAGGCTAAACCTAAATTGGCAGGTTCCTGGTCAGGGAATGGTATATACTTTATCTGATTTGAGACTATACAGCTTCAAGGAGTTCTTTAAAGAGAGATAAATCATTAATCCTCACAATCAGTTCAGAGCAGCCAGAAAAGAAGGTAAAGTTACAGTGTCTTTGAGCCACATATACCTCCAGGCATCTTCTAACAGATTTCTCTGCTGTTTGAATTCAGCTCTCTACTTCAGAGTCAGAAACACAGAGGGAAGCTGTGTTGAAAGGAAAGAAAATAGCTGAAATCTTTCATGAGATATAATTTCAAATGCACATTGTTGGGGGAAAAATGTTATTTGCAAGAATTATGGCATATTTTTCCTCTGCTATCCATTAAGAGCATACACAATACCTGGGTGACTTAACCTGCAACCATTATTTATTGTAACCTCCTTTTTCCCCAGAGTGAATGTCTGAATTCGAATCTTCCATTTATTGCTAAGTGCACTTCTGGGAAGGGTAAACAGAGCACCAAAGGCCTGGATCCACGGGCAAGAAGCACACAGCAATCAAAACCAGAAAGTAGAAAAGTGGCTTTAAGTGTCCTCTTTGCTCCCTGAGCCTGGGCTGGCTCTCTAAGGCTGGCCCCAGTGGAAATGAGAAGACCCCTCAGACTCTGATAGTTTGCTTCAAACTCTCAGCTTTTACTGTGGAATAAAGCCCCCTCCCTTGCAGGCTTTGGGGAGAAAAATGGTCTCTCACAAATGGCTCCAACACAGTGATTTGCCACAGCATCTTTGATACAGAATTACCGGGATGATCAAAGCAAGTTTAATCAGCTCAGTGGTTTGTAAGTGTTTGTGGCCCTCCTGCCTGCCTGTAACCAGCCAGGATGTCTCCTTCACTTTGGACAACAATGATGCAGGGAAAACCACAAATAGGTCTGTGGCCAGCCTTCCCCCAGGCATGTTTTCACCCTCATCCTTCAATGAGAGGACAGATGGAAATATGAATTAGGAGTGGGAGACCTTGCCAACTCTGCCCATTGAGGGAAGGGCTTCTGAGGGAAGGTCATCCTTTCTATCTGTTCCCTGCCCCATGAAACCTCTGAAAGGAACTCAGGAGATTTCAGAAACATCTAGGAGCGTGTGCTTATGAACTTAAGCTTGGCCTACTAGAATCATAGAAGGCAGTTGCTTTGGCTGCCAACCCCAAGCACACACAGCTGATTTTGGAGACATGATGATGATTTCTGACACACAAGCATCTTCCTATGAGCATTTGGTCTGGGTCCACTATCATTTTCTGCTGGTCAGACAATGTGAAGCTTACTGGAGAAAAGCAAGTGTATTGTGTTGCTGAATCTCACAAAACCCACAGTTTTCAGTGTTAAAACTGTTGGACTTTGAAGCTAAATCTGGATGAAAGCTTCTCAAGAGGAAAGCAGATCCTCTTTTAGTCACCTGAACCATTAAGCTGTACTTAAAGGAACGAGGAAAAAGTCTCACAAGTCTTGTTTAACACGATCTGCTATTCTAGGTTGCATTCCTCCCCCCAGCTGGTATTTCCTGCTCTCCAAAACGCAGGGGAAAGCTAAGGCATTATTTAATGGGATTTATCTGAAAGAGAAATCCTTAAACTCTGCTGTGGCACAAGCAGCATGGGTGGCTGGGGGAGCTGCACGGCTCTACCTGCCCAGGAGTGTGTGCTGTGCGGACAGCCCTGGTGAGGGAAGAGCAGAGAGGCTGCTATTCCATAAATCTGCTTCTGCCATGTCCAAGACAAATCTAATTTAAGCTTTATTTTTGAGGATTTAAGTGGGAGAAAGCCTTTCCCTTGTTTTCTGCACAAGAGGTAAGTTTCCAGCAGCTGGATCTGCTGGCCAAGGAGCAGTTACAATAACTGTTCCACTATTGCTGAAAAATAACTTATTATTATGACTATCAAATCACAGATTTCTTTTAGAGTCCCTCTTCCCCACTGCCAGTATTGAATGGGCAGGTTCCCACATTAACTTTTGCAGCAGTTCATCTATTCCAATTCTTTCCCCCTTAAGCTCTTTTGGACTGAAACAACTATAAGCTCCTTGCAGTTGATTCACTGGGGCTCTCAGTTTGGCAGAGTATCAGACTGATGCCAGGACGGCCACGGCCATGGGATTTTTTTAAGGACGTTTAGTTCCTGCCATCTGTCTGTTGGCTCAACTCTAAGAAATTTAGATTGTGTTGCCTTCCCAAAGTTGGGTTTTTTTCCCCCTTGGACTGCTGTCAGGATATGCAATCTGTCTCTGTGAGTGTTCCAGAGAGACAGCACTTGAGATGCGATAAAATGCCTCCGACTCTTACATGTGTTACTTCATTTCTTAATAACAGGTGATGATAATGATGCATTAAGATGCACCTCACCTGAAAAGCAATGAGTACAAAGAGGTTCTAAGCTTTTAATGGGGAGTTACTGTATTTTAGGAACGGTGTTAACAACATTTGCTATGCTATTTCCTCATTTTGGCCTTTTAGACCAGGTTGTTTGGTCAAGTGAGGCGTGGGAATGAGTGATTAGCTTTTGTGCTGCCACTCATCTGGACTGGGGCTTTCCACAGCATGGCCATTTCACTCAGCAGTGCAGGGAATGAGGAAACAGTGGGGGCAGCTGCACTGCTTCTGGGTTCCTCTTCCTTGTGCGTAATATAGTTACGCCCCACTTTATTCTTCATGTTTATTTTCCCCTGGGATGTTTTGGAAGGAGGTGGTATTTCACTGATACTCTGGTACCCCTCCCCGTGAGCCTGGTTTTGCCCCATGTTGTTAGGCAGTGAGCCAGTCTATAGTAACCTTTAGAGATGAACCTCAGAGCCAGTGCCAGAGATACCTGATCCGTTTTGATGATGGACATATGTACATACTCCATTAAAGGTTTAAACTCAGAAGTGGTTTATGAACCATTCCCGTGACAACAGGACATATCTACTAGAAGATCAGGTCAGAGGACGCAAGTCACCTAAAGTGAACTGTTCTCACGAAACTTCTGCTTTTGTGAAACTTGGGACACACCTGAACTGGGCTATATTTTGTGGTCCTGTTTTCAGATGTGACTTTTAAGAATAGGACATTCCCAGCAATGAATCAGAAGGTATGACAGATTCTGAATGTTTTGGTAAATAGACTGTGAACCCACCAACACTTAAGATATGACTTTAAACTCAGCCTGAGAGTCCACCTCGGCTTAGATTAGACCTTTTACCTTACAAGGTTTATTTACTTTAAAGACCCTAAAAAAATTACATTGATAGTGTGTTTCTGGATATAACTTATACGAAGGAGACATTTCGTTTCTAGAATGAAACCACAGAAATCTAAAAACGTGGGAGTGCAGCTGGTTAATATCTGTCTCCTTGTTTAACTGACAGTTTAAAAAAAATACCGTCTTAGCTAGAAAATACAATCACTACCAATCACTACCTTAAGAAACCAGATCTTCCCAGTCTCACTTGACTGCGGGGCTCACATTTTGTATATACAGCTGAAGTCCAACTAAATTATCTTTGTTTTTAGCCGACTGAAGTACTTCTGCAGAGAATGATGATAAATCTGCAACAGATAAAAACTGGAGGTTTTCAGTTTTAATAAAAATTAGTTACTTTTTAAAGTGGGAATAACAACACAGAGGTACAAATTAGACAATGTAGGATTTAGATAAACTTAGGGTTATGACAGCTCTCTTGCCCTCAGCCAGTGTAATGAATAATTTAGAGCCAAATTTAGGGGCACTCCAGGACTAAAGTATTGCATTATCTAATTTCTGTTGTTGCTCTGAAGTGTAAGCCACAAGCTTATTAAATATGAATGGAGTAATCAGAAAAATTCTATGACTCTGTGCGTGAGTTTCTCATTAATGTTTCACAAAGAAGCATCAAGAAAAACTAAATAGACTGCAGTGGATTTAGAAGTAATAAATATACTCCAGAAACAAAGTAACTTAATGATGTTCCTATGAACACAAGGGCTTAAACCAAAAGGATACTCAAGCAGAGTATCCTTATTGAAGCAGTAACTCAAGTAGATCATCTTTTGCACGTACGCGGTCACCTTTTGATTATCATTTGCCAAAATATCATTACCACGGTACATCCATTTAGTGCCCCTTTTCAACGCTGCAGTTATACACTGGCAGTCTTGGCCACCACTGCCTACCATGACTTTATTACAGCACAGGATGATTGCTGTAAACTGGCTTCTTAGTAGGACACAGAATGTACCTTCAAGCCAAGTTAGCAATTAGGGCATGATTTTGAGCATCCTTTAGCTCTCACTGACTTCAACAGATTGCACTCCTGGGATCAAGCTCTTCAGCTCTGTAAGTGAATGTTGCTTCAAAGTGAACTTCTGAGCTAAAAGAAAAAAATACTTTGGCTGGTTTTCAGCTTTCCAGGAAGGGTTTTTCAACATCTAACAGAAGAAAACATTCTTTATTTCATTTTATTTTATTTTTTACATTTGAGATTCGATGCACTGATGTTCCTTTCAGAAGTGAAATGTGAATCAGCATACCACGAATAGCAGTTCCTATCCTCATCAAACATTTTAAGCAGAGGTTCAAATTAAAGAAAATCAGTTTAAAGTAGAAAAATCTGGACTGACTTTATAGGTGATATCAGATTTATATTTCGAGCAAATAGCATATTTTTTGTAAGCAAAAATACTTCTCTTTGTCCATCTGCCTAGACAATATCCTTACAAACCCTGCAAGATAAAACAGCCAATGAAAGAATGATACAAATACATGAAAAACTGGAGGAAATGTCAGAAAACTGACAAATCCTTGACTCCATTTTACTTTTGTATTTTGAAGAAAAGCATAGGACTTCAGATGTATCAGAGAAAAATATATTCTCATCTTAGGGTTCCTCATTGTCCATGATCAAGATATGGGATGGGACAGCCCAGATGGAGTGGAATATTGATCTAGGCATGTGTGCTGGTCAAAATACTTATTGCTTTTTTTCACACAGACATGGTAAATATAGAACATTGTTTTAATGACTGCAACCCAGAATAAAAAAGTGGAATACTCATCATCTCTTTGATCTCCTTATTTTTAGCAAGGTATCTGTAAAATCAAAGTCCTCCTTCTCTCTGTGATTTTAAGTCCAACTTTATGAAAATAAAAAGCAGACATTATCAATTTAATCTTACAGTTGGCAATTAGCATCTTTACAGACTCCAAAGCCTAAACAATTAAAAGTTAAATAATTTATAGCAAATGGAACAATTTCTGTCAAGAGTATTATAACGTGCATTAGAAATATACTTCACTGCCTGTGGCTGCTTGATATTGATTCTGGAGTTCTCATTAGTGCTGCAATTGGCAGCCCCTGCCCATGGGCAATGGCTACTTTTGTTTGTCTGCACTTCTGAATAAATTGGAACCAATCCACGGTTAGTTGTGCTTATTTAGGGTGAAATTCTGCCAATAAAAGAAGATGGAGGACATGTGCTATGGTTGTTCTCATGCCAGCAGGTTATCTTCCAGGCAAAACCTGCCAGAATGGCCCCTGATTCCCTGGCCAGGGAACACAGCAAACACCTCGTCAGCTCCAATTTAATTCTTGGGACAATGGATAGCAAATACACAGCTTTGACCTTCTTATCATAGGTATGTTCTTGGGCTGGTGACGTTTACAAACCTCTCACAGCAAAGAAGGTGTTAAGCTAAGTAGATATTCAGGAGCAGTTGCAAGGGGTGAATGATCAGGTAGAAGATGAATGTGGGGACCGTGTCTTTCTTTGAAAGAGTTAGAACCAAAAGACTGAATCTTTCTAGGAAACAAAAGAAAGACGGTGGCTTGGAGAAAACCATCAGGTTAGAGTTAGGTTGAGAAAGGACAGTTTCTGCCTGTATGAGAGATGACTGTGGTGGGGATGTCTCCAGTTAGAGGAGAGATGCGCTGATTGAGGTCATGTCTGGGGGGAGGTCATCTTCTTATATTTCCACTGTAATTGGCAGGAAGAACCTGAGATGCTTAGCCACTGCCCTTTGTAAGATTTCTGGACCGCCCTTCTTCTTCAGTCTGAGGAGATATATTTATTTATTCTTATAATCATATTGTAGACCAGAGCTTTTAAGAAATTGTTACATTTTGTGCTGTAACTCTAAGACCCTAGCGTGGAGTGAACCTTCATCTCTGTGCTTCTTCCAACTGTCTTCTGCAGAAATGCTTTTCAGCTGGCTGTTTACTTTCTTGCTGTGAGTCACTCAGTGTTGGCCATTCTTGGGATGGATATGAAGACTTGTCAGACTGGAAGGAAAAACTAATAAGTAAATAATGATGTGTGCTATCCTACTTCTGCAGAGAATTATTCTTTCCCCCAGTAATGTAACTTGTGTCTTTGTCCAGCAGACCCCCTAAAAGCATCCATGCAATGGAAGATGGAGGATGCAGGGAGAAAAAGAACAGCTATCAGGCAGCTTTACTTGCAATACATGAAGTGTCAGGCAGTCAGGAAAGTGTGGTGAGGGCCTGAGACCACCATCTGTCCCCAGCTCTGTTAATGATGCTCCATGATCTTACTGGTGCAGAAAGAGGCTCCACATCTCTGCCCAAGAGGTCAAGCTTTGCACCTCATAAAGAGATCAAAAAAGTAAGTAAGGAAGAGAAAGCACAACAGGAAGTCTTGTCATGCCATGCTATGAAACCATAGCATGGCCATATTTTAACTGCTTTTTAAAATGCTGGTTACCTCGTATCAAGAAGGATGTTGTAAAATCTAAAAATAGATGGAGAAGATAGTTATAATCATAATGAAGATTATAGCCAACAAATAGCCTCTGTCCAAGGAGTGACTAAATAGAAAGCTTCAGAAAGACTTAATAATAGGATACTTCACATTGAGAAGAGACAGATGGAGGGAGAGCAAGATATGATTTAAGGCCTTTCAAACCATAATAGAGGAAATAAATGAGTGAATTTTTCATTTTTCATTGTACTAGAACCAGGAGATACCTAGTGCTAGTCAAGGTAGCTCGAAATAAAGGACAAAAAAAATATAACTCCTTCATACAACCTCCAACTAACTTGAGAAAGTCATTGACACAGAGAGAAAGGTGAATGTAGATATGGTTTCAAAGTAATTAGGCAGGTTAGACAACAGCAGGAAGACTCACTGATAATGGTTAAATATAATGGTCCACATTCAAGCTTTGGCTAAAAATATCTCCAGCTGCTGACAAGAAGAAGCTGGGAGGGTACATGAGGGAAGAAGGAAACTCCTTCCAGTGTTCATTCTTATGCTTTCCCTAAGCGTTTGGTACAGGCTTCCAGTAGTGGGCTGAGGACCTGAGCCGCATCAGTTGTTTGTGCAGAGATGGCTCTGCCACCGCTACAGTTACAGCACATTGAATCTGGAAGTGCAGAATGTTTTGGAAGAGCAGCTCTTCGCTCCCCACAGATGGGGGCTTCATAGGCTTTAGCTTTCTTGTGCCAAGAAAATTACCACGACAATATGTATTTATCTTTGATGTGAGTTTAACACTAGATGTTGAAGGTGGCTGTCTTCTGGAGGTAAAATCTCTTCCTTTACCCAAATGAATGGGTAAGGAAAGGAGGTCCCTTGAGGAATTCAGGTATTCTCTTTTCTGCACATCCATCATAAACCATTAACCAGACTCTATATGTGTGCTCACAAGATGTTTATCTGAATGCTAAAATTGTACAAAGCCAGTTGAGAAAACAGGTATAAATTTGAAATACTAGTGAAGCTACAGAACTACTTTTTTTTTCTGTCACCCAGCATCTCCAAATCAAGACTGAATGTTTTTCAAGAAAACACACTCCAGTTAAACTCATATTGCTCAATTTATTTTCTAGCTATGGCATTTAGCAGCTTCACAGATTTGATAGTGTCTAGGTCCTTTTAACCTTATGTTCTGAATTTACAGAAGGACAGGTTGGACTTGAATAGTCCATATAAACAATCCCTCATGTGATGCCTTCTTCCATATGCACATCAGGTGAATTCTTCATTGTTTCTTATTAGGATGCAGCTTCTTGGAAAATTAGTTCTTTGACAGCAACTGTAACAAGAAACTACAAATTTAAACAAGAACTGAGAACCCCACTGAGACTTTTATTAGGAACAAAATCAAAGAACTGCAGAATTTTGTTTTTCTTCCCCTCAGCATCACTGAATACTCTGATTCCCGATCATGCTTAGTCCTCTGTCATTAGAGACACTCCTGGGCACGTGACAGATAGATCTGTCCTCACTTACTAGTGTACTATGTTTAGAAAGGGTCTATAAGGAAGGAGCAATTGAAATCAAGTCTGTATCAGATTTCTCTGTATTTCTGCACCAAGTCCTATGAGGAATGGCTGAGGGAACTGGGGTTGTTTAGTCAGGAGAAAAGGAGTCTGAGCAGAGACCTCATCGCTCTCTACAACTACCTGAAAGGAGGCTGTAGCGAGGTGGGGGTCGGTCTCTTCTCCCAATAGGACAAGAGGAAACAGCCTCAAGTTGTGCCAGGGGAAGTTTAGATTGGATATTAGGAAAAAACTCTTCACCGAAAGGGTTGTCAAGCATTGTAACAGGCTGCCCAGAGAAGGGGTTGAGTCACCATCCCTGGAAGTATTTAAAAGACGTGTAGATGTGGTACTTATCTACATGGTTTAGTGGTGACTTGGCAGTGTTACATTAACAGTTGGACTTGATGATCTTAAAGGTCTTTTCCAACCTAAATGATTCTATGATGTGTGACCTACTGGCAATCAGGAAAAATTGCTGTTCTCTTGTTTAGCTAACAGAGAGAACTGCGTTTCACATAACAAAGCAATAGCTAAAAACATTTGGATCCTACTATATTCTGCCCAGATCAGCTCAATTTGACACTATAGATCTGCATTAAATCAGCTAGCCAAATCCTCTTTTTGGCATTTTCTCAATTAAGAACAATCCCTCTAATATCAGAGAAATCAGAATAAAGGTGGAAAGAAAATATTCCTAAAAATAAACAAAAGCATAGATATAAAATCCAAATTGGTGTAAACCTTAACTACCAATCTTGTTCTGAAAAAAACACAAAAATCTTTTCATGTAGTACTTGTAGTTTATGAATCTTTTCTCACAGGCAGAATGACTAACAAAAATTGCCAAACCTGGGATTAGTGTATACCATGGGTAGTTTTATCTTTCCCTTGCACACAATAATTGACATTCTTTTTTCAAAATTGCTGCACTTGAACAATATACTGAAGAACCTACTTTTGTTTGGAAGAAGGACTCTCACGCAAAGACTTATGTGCTTCGTGCCCCTCTGAATGAGACCAAATGAACTAACAAGTTGAAGAGATCTTTATCTATGTCTTATTATCAAAAGAGATGGAACAGTTAGAGGGAAAAAAAAAAATCTATTTCAGGCTTTAATAGTTCCTATTACGGACAAAATTCCACTAGCTGACAAGGGAATAGTTTACATGGCTAGGACCTAAACTTTCAAACAGCTGCAACTCTGTTTTTACAGGAAGAACATGAGCCGTGATTAACCACCTTGCAGTTATTTGCTCTGGTTTGGATACAGACAATAAAGCTGGAATCATAAAGTGAACACAAATACAGAAATGGCCTGTTGCTACTGAATCTACTTTAAAAGCTCCAATGCAGCATCATTTTCTTCTCCATTGTGGGCTCTGAGCATTACTTCAGAAAAAGCCAGTCAGAAAGCACACAAAGAAGTGAGCATCTTTCTGGGGAAGGCAGAAGGAAATGTTGTGTCTGTTCTGCACAAGAAAGTAACGGATTTCTCCTCGTGTGCAATAGCACTCATGTGCTGTTTGCATGTACAACAACTATTACCCATTATCTCTTCTCTATAAAGCATAATTGCACCGGATCCTCGAGGCATTACTTTGTGCAATTCCAGTGACCTGAGTGGAGGATTTGGCCTGCCTCTACTAGACCTGCCATGTTCCATACATAAAGCAACATCATCCTTTCATCCACTTACTGAGCTCCTTTATTAAGGTTGCAAACAAAGTCAGTAACTCTAATCATGCTTTTGGTTGTTGTGGATCCTGGCTTGGCTAGGAATCGTTGGAGATAAACATCTCATTTCAAATAGGCTACTGAGCAGATGGTAATGACTTTTAATCACAAGAAACATGAGGCAAATCTGAAATAATGCCCTTGAGATGAACAGTTTGGTACATCATTCCCACCATTTTGAATGCTGAATAACCTTGCCCCATGAAGAGAGCCATGTGTGATTTATGTACACTTATACTTCCAGCTCACTAAAATACTGACAATCATTAATAGTTTTTCACAATTATTATTCTGGGCCCTTATCCAATGCCCACTGAAGTCAAAGCAAGCCTCTTCTTTCTAAGCCTTCAAAGACTCCATCTGCTGCAATAACAAACTGTTGTGTTTTAATTGCTGATGCAGAAGTTTGGGAGATATACAAGAACTTCCTGCTCAATGTGAAAAATGAGAGTAGGGTGTAGTTTCTTTAGACACCTGAAACCCTGTCCTCAAAAAAAAAAAAAAAAAAGAGAAGAATAAAAGCTTTCCATAATTTGTGGAAACATTAGACACTGACCTTCAGCTCACACATACGTCTGTGTCAGGTTAATTACATCATTTTAGACAATTCTCTGCTTAGGTCAGTCCTGCGAAGGCAATACAGGGAGTTTTTTCACAGCCCCTATCTGCCACTGTGTTATTGGAAAGCTGAGGTGCTCTTTGCATTAAGGACATCTTTATGCCAAGTGAACATCTCCCATTTCTGCATAATCTCCCTCGGATCCTTTGCGATGTTTTCGGAGCAACCTGCTGGCCCAACGATACTGCTGGGGATGACGGCGTGGCAGGTTTAGATTTCAGTCCTTGGGCTGCCATCTCCTTGCTCGCCAGCTTACTAACGCCATTTCTTAATAGTCCTGTTTAAATAGTTTTGCTTGAGCCTGCTTACAGAGCAATCTGTGTTTTAGACCTTTTCAGCAGGGAATTGGTAAGACTAGTTTTCAAAGTTAGCCTGACTAAACCACATCTGCAACAAAAACTCCACCAGAACATGCCTTCCACAACTTAAATTATAATGGCATGTAAATCAGTAGCAACTTTTACCTCTTTTACCCCTGTGTGGCTTTGCCATTTTACCTTCTGGAGAAGGACTCTGACACCTTGCTTCCACCTGGAAAGATGTCCTGGAAAGACACCTGTACCGCTCCCTGGGGAATCCACCCTTGCAGTTTATGGTAACAGCAAACATTTCCACAGTCGGATTACAGCTATGTAGAGGAGGTCTAAGCAAATAAGGTGCCTGATTAATAACAGGCACAAGAGGTGTGCAGGGGAGGCTGGTGGGCGCTGCTGGGGGCAGGAGGCCATTGCCCTGATGGAGGCGGCGGTGGCAGCCTGCAGCTGGAGGCTCTGGGTCCCGTGCACCTGCTGTGGATGGCATTTTCTGACCCTGGAAAAGCACACAGGGACCTTGATCTGGCTGTGTGCAGAGACAGCCAACGACTTCAGGAGGAAGATTTGCTTCTCTCAAGCTCTGGGAAGGTCTGGGAACACGCATAGCCCTTGGCTAACCATGTATTTATTTCCCTGAAACAGTGTCTCTTCATGGTTTCATTGGCAAGCTCTTAAAAATGAATGTGAAATACATGGATGAAACATTCAGGCTCTCCATGCCTTGCTCAAGCTCAGCTTGCTTAAATGCCTTGGGAGTGTTGTCAGAGAAACGAGTCCGTACAAGCGGGGCCTGAGGAGGCAACCCCACACGCTGTGCTGCTGTGGGGAGCCGAGAGGCCCGAGGGACGCCTGCCTTCCCAGCACCCTCTTATATGACACATACGAAGGCAGGTAGATTAATGGACTCGGCACCTGGTCAGCAAAATATAATTCTTTCAACCTGGGCAACGAAGGTACGAGGACTGACGTGACGGGTGAGGGGACACAGCGTTTAGCGAGCTTCCCCAGCAACGCCTCAGTCGGCCCCTCTGCCCGGGGGAGCTGCCTAAAGCCACCTCGCTTCGACTGAGGGGCTCCCACCGGCCAGCCCGTCCCTCCGTGCTGCTGGGCCGGGCGGGGGGTTGCCCGGGTTGCCCCCCCTCACGGCCTCCCCTCACGGCCTCCCCGCCGCGGCCGGCGGACTACATTTCCCAGCGGCCGCCGGGCGGGGCGGGAGGTGGGCGGTGTCGGCGGGGCCTGCCGCCTGGCTCGGCGGGGCCTGCCGGGAGCATGGCTGCCAGGGAAGCGGGCGGCGTTGTGCTGGGCAAGTCCGCCGAGAAGCTTTTCTCTCTGAGTGGGCTGTTTGCCGTCTACAAGCCCAAGGGCCCCACCTCGGCCGGCGTGCTCAACCTCCTGAAGGAGAAGCTGCTGGCAGGTAGGCTGCGGGCCGGGCGAGGCGAGGCACGGTACAGCACAGACTCCCCGAGTTGGGCCTGGAGGCCCGAGGTAGAGTTTTGGTGGTAAAATAAGGAAATTGTGACAGGAAAGTGTGCGTAGGCCCTGCCCACAGCCCCGGGTCAGGAGCAGGCCGTCCCGAAGCGAACATGCATTTAGTCCTCAAGCGTTTCGTACCGGGATGCCATACCTGGCATGGCTGCGGGACGGGCAGCATGTGGTAGCGTGTGCGTTGGTTAGCATGCTGGAACCACAACCCCTGTCACGCCAGTGCACCTTCTTTCTCAGCATTCCGAAAACTAAAGGAGAACTGATTTTTTTTTGTTTTGTTTTGTTGTTGGTTTTTTTTTTTTGGTGGTAGTTCACAGCCATGGCGTGGCCCAGGTTGGGGAATGGAGCCATTTCTGGACATGTTCTGGCTCGCTGCATGGAGCTGCTGCGTCCCTGGAAGGCTCAGTGTGTTGGTCATGCTGCACGGTGAGCTGTAAGGCCATATTCACCACTAGCTTATTCGGGGCAGGCATCTGTTGTCGCCTAAGGTACAGCATGGTGTGAGCCTTTGTTTTGAATGAGGATGAGATTTGCCCCATCAGAAAGCTCCAGTCCTGCAGCGCACGGGGCAGGGGATCCCAGCTTGCCTGGAGAGCTGTCGAGCATGGTCCCAGGGACAGTGTGTACCCATCTGCCACAATGGGTGTCAGCAGCATCTCTGCAGCGCAGCAATGGCAGGGTATTCTGCTTCAGTCCTGCTGCCTATTACCATAAAAAAAAAAAAATCACCAAATGAGTGAAAACCCACAGCATTTTGAGGAAAGTCCAGGGCACATTCACTCTGCAGAAACTGCTTTTTCTGAATACAGGGGACCCTGGGTGTCAGATATTTGGGGGAAAAAAAAGCGTGATCATTGCAAAGGTGTGAGGGACTACGGCTTAGATTCTCTTTATAATAGATATGGGGACTTGGCCATGTAATCTGGGCTTTTGGGCACTTGCTGATGAAGTGAGAATGTAGACTTTCAGACTTGTGGTTGCTTATTTAGGCTGATGTACTCTGCAGTGAACCATAGCATAGGTACTGACTTCAATTCCGCTTTGTATGGAAGAGATTTAGATGGATCATGCCTGATTCCCTGATGTGAAAGGCATGATGAAGAGATAATAGAAATAGGTAAGGGAGCTTAGAGCATTTGTCATGTTTAATACTAATAAATAAGGGGCACTGGACTCTGCAAAATTCCTGGAGTCTTCAGCTGCATAAAAAATATGGGGGGTTGAGATGCTCTGACAGCTTGAAAGCAGCAGCGAGCTAGTTCAGTTAATTTGCAGAGTTTCCATAGGGCTGCATAAATGCAAATGAATGTGTCCCATTATATGGCAGTAAATACAACAGGAATTACTTAGATTATGTCACAGAAAATTTGTGTGTAATAGATGATTGTTTGGATTCTGATGATAGTTCTTGCATGCTTTGTTAATGAAACTTCACAGGTGAACTGTTTGCCAGGTTTTGTAGTAGTATTTTCTGAACATCTGTTTATAACAGTATGTAAGACTTGATTAGAATCTAAGGGGAAATAGCTCAAAAATTTTTTGACGTTGGGAGTATATCTAGATGAATCATTGGTCTTATTCAGTACAGCAATTTCTACACTACTAATTCACAGTTTAAATAATACATTTTTGTCTCCTTTAGCAATCTGGAAATAGGTGCTGTTTTTCCTATCTTCTAAGGCTGTCCTATAATGCCTCCTTTCAATCTCTATTTGCAGAAGCTGGTGTGCAAACAAATGGGAACAAAAGAAACCAGGTTTTGAAAATTGGACATGGTGGAACTTTGGACAGTGCAGCGGCAGGAGTTCTAGGTAATGAAAAATATAAATACAGTCATCAAAAATTATTTCAGGAAACATTTTCATGCCTACATGAAATCAGAGGTGGAGAAACCATTTACAATACACATGACAGGCTTTGTGGTTTTGCAGGAAGGACAGGTTACTGTGGAAGAGTGGTCCGGGTTACGTTTCCTCTGCATATACTTTTACCCCCATATAATGTGTTACTTAACAGAAGGCTATATTCCTTCCCCTCCTAAACTCCTGAAATAACTTGTCGGTTACTACATGAAAATACGGACTCCTGTGTAATGAATTCTAAATTACCTCAGAAATTGATGGCTTTTTTACTTAAGCTGCGGATTTATAGTCATCATAATTTTCTGAAGTATTTGTTCTTAAACTAATGCTTTTCTGGGATTTTGAGGAAGTCTTTTGTGTTGGAATACCAGCCAAATGAAAGATGTACAAGAGCAATTCAGCTGCTGCTTCTTTTAGGCTCAGCACAGAAACAGTTTTTGCTTCCTGTCCTGTCTTGCTTAATAAAGAAGAGTCATCAAAGAGATTTTGTATTTTAATTTTGCTATCAATCCATTTATCAGATTCCCTTGTTTTATTAAGGAACAGGATGCGTCAGTTGCTGGTGTTGAAAACTCAGCTGTGGGTATGACCGTTGGGCCAGATTATTCCTATATCGTACATCATCACCAATAGTTTTCTTGATAAATAACGTGCAAACTACAGCTTGCTTAAATCATAGCCTTGTAGCTCTACTTGGCTAGAAGAAACAACAGCAATACTTTTTTTGGTATTGAAAATCAACAGGTGCAACTATGAATATACACTGGAATTAAATCCACTGAGTTTTGATGTAATGACTTCTCGGGGAGAGCTGTGCTCCAAGGGGATGTTGTTTGCTGAGACTGGTGCTAGTGGAGGCCCATAGGCTGGTAATTGTCTTTCTCTGTCACCTGTGAGCGTTGCAAAACGTAACATTCTTGGTCTAGTAGTAAACTCATTTTGTTCCAATTTCCTGTACCGTGTGGCTGCTCATCGGAGAATACCTTGTGTGTTGCTGAAGTGGATGTTTTCCTTCTATACAGATGTTCCCTTTGAGCATGCTACTGCTCATTGTGGGAAGTCAACAGCATTGATCCATAGGAAAAGAAAAATCACTCACGCTTAATTGCTTCTCCTACTGTTCTCTGATATCAAGCAGTCTCCAAAGCCTGCTCCTGTGGCATGACGAAAAGCACTTTGGCTTGACGTGCTTGGTAAAGACAGAGAAGTGCATCACCTTAATATGCAATGGATCAATCGAAAAAAGGCACAGGATCTTTCATTCCATTGCCATACAAAACACACGGAGAAAAATCAGTGGTAGCTGGTTTGGGAAGAACAAAACTGTAGAAGAGTGGGAAAGGGAATGTGCTCAGATGTCTTGTTGGTTCAGGTAGGATAATGAGGAGAGAGGGGAGGACACAATAGAAACAAGTTATTCAGAAAATGTGTGCTACTTTTTGGCATAGGGTGGTGAGGCAGGAAGCTTTCTTTCCTCATGGACAGTAGCATGGTAGAAGTATTTATTTTCTGAAACCTCCAACCTTTCTTTCTTGATCTATACAGCTGTTTCCCTAATTTTATGTGCTGCATATCTATAACTTTGTTCACACTTGCTTAGTGTGCCGAGTATACCGCAAATAACTGGGCAGTGCTTTTCATCATAACATATACTTTTGTATTTCTCTTCCTACTAACACCAAGCGTAGATAAGGAAGGACGTACAGAGATCAGTGATCAGTGTATGGCATGTGAGTGAAAGGTGCCAGAGAGACCAGGTGGTATGTGATGGCCCCACGCTGGTAGGAGCCTGGAGCAACTGCTGTCTGAGAGGCAAAATCTTTTGTCTGTTCCCGAAGGTGGTGGGAGCTGTGACTCAACTTCTCCTTCTCGCTGCTGGGTCTCATGCTTTAGATAAAAGAAGCAACGAATTGTAGGTCAAGTCTTAGTGAGTGTCTTCTTTTAATATCTGTATAAAGCTGTGGTTCCAGTTCAGTGTTTCTTGCTGTACAATGGGAATTGTAAATATCTGGCTTGTTTCCATATGGTAGTTATGAACTATGCTTCCATAGTAGAAGAAAAGGTGAAAAAGTGTAAAAATTAAAACCTAGTCGTAAAGTTTGAGGAGTGTGATTATGTCTTTTGAGAATGAGCACATCTCCGTAATGTGCGCTGTACCTTATGTAAGGAAGATTGGAGGTCCTCTGTCCTAGGAGAATCTAAGCCATTTGTAAAAAGGTAGAGATAAGTGAGTGACGGTAATTCTTTTGAAACTTAAGTATGTATTAAAAAGCCAAGTAGCAAATGCCATTCAAGAAGTGTTTTAGAGGCTGGCGAATTAAAAGTAAAACATTCAGTTAAACCTTATTACACTCTATGTAGTCTGGCAAGGTTAGTTTATGTCATCTTTCAACAATACATGTGCTACACAACCTGATGATTAATTGGGAAAATCGTTGGTGTCTTGTTCACAAAAGCATTCAGTGTCTCTTTAAAATTATTCTGTTGAATCTCCTGACACTCTTCACAAATGTCAGCTCAGCAGTTATGTTGAAGTGTCAGTGATGTCATCACCTTGCAAGAAAAGTGCTTGTTTGTAAAGTTTTATCTGTGTGCTTATCTCCTTTTCTTCACAGTGTTGCAGCTCTTTCCTATCTGGTGAATATGACAGGAACAGGCTGAACTGAAGGAACACAAAAGCACAAGCACGAGGGCATGTGTGACTAAAAACCCTCAGGAACAAGAGGAGAAGTAATCTAGAATAAGAAGTAGTCTAACAAGTCTCAGAATGTAAAGACTGAGAAGCAGTGGAGCACAAGTGTTTGTTAAAAAAAAAAAAAAAGTTCATTGTCTGCTTTGATGCTTTTGGTACTGGCTCCTGGTTAACACAAAGCCAATATCCTGCAAGCTCCCATAACTCCTGTAGTTCCGCTAAAATCAAGGCCATAAGCTGTTTCATATTCCACGAGTTGTACACGAAACTAATTTCCTTCTAAAATTTTCTTTGTTTCCCATCTTCCTTCTGTTGTCATTGTTTCTTTAGATTGCTGTGTGTGGAGAAAATCAATAGAAAATCATATTCAAGGAAGGCACCTTAAGCTTAAAAAAGCTTTAACACCTTAAAGCTGTAAGAAGCTTTAAAATAAAATATAAAATAGAGCTCTCTTGCTGTCTGCTGCTTTTATGAAAAGCTGACTGATTGTTGTTTCACAGAATACTGGTGTAAGATTGAAAAGACATTATTCTGTACATACACAATAATAGAAGGGTTTGATTATAAAAGATTTTTGACAGAGGCAATTGGACCTTTTGAGTATTTTGCTTTCTTGCTCTAAGCCTGATAAACAGTTTCATTATACTATCTTGGCTGCATACTCTTGGTCACTATCAACCTTTAAAAGGGCTATTTAGTTACAGTGAAGGCTAGATTCATTATTAGTGAGCCATAGCCTTCATCAAACCAAAGACGGCGTTAATTGCGCTATCCATTTCTTTAATGATTAAAAGATAAATAAATCTGAGGGTTGAATTAAAGCATTTTAACAGTAGGTGAAGCTTATTTATCTTCTGCTTTAGGCTTTTCCTTTCACTAGTTTCATGTTGTTTGAACATCAGAGATACTTTCTCAGAAGCATTGACTGTCTTTGCTAACAGAGCATGAAAGGCTGTATTTCTGACTAGCATAATATTTAGTAATGAATGGTGTTGAATAAGGGAACTGCAGAGCTGTTTTTGAAGTTGCATTTCTCCTTCTGTCTTTGCAGTGGTTGGTATTGGAAAAGGAACAAAAATGCTGAGAACTATGTTGGCAGGTTCCAAGGTAAGGAGGGCTAAATGACTTGTATTAGTGGGGTTTTTTATTTGTTTGGTTTGTGGGTTTGTTTTTTTTCTTCCAATGAAGAGCTGCATCAACATAAAAATACCTCAGCCATCCTGCGTCTTTAGTTTAAGTGTCTACTTCAGTTCCTTTTTGCGTTTAGTCAGAAATTTGATATTAAGACTTTCACATCCAGAGTAGTTATTTTAAAACCTTTGTTTGCCTTGTTTTTTCTACAAAATGTTAGTAAGGACCAGATTCCTATTTTACAGGAAGATTTCTAGAATAATTAGTGTTTTCAATAAAAAAAAAAAAGGAGGAAAACTGTAATGAGGATGGCATTGTAAATGATGTTTTCGGGATGTAATTGTGTATGATGGTTCAGTTTTTGGCTGTTTTCCTTATGTGTAGATAACATAATTGTTATTTAGTTTGCAGTAACAGATGGTCTTTGTTTCTTTTCTCTCTTCTTAAATACTGTGGGGCCTTAAGAGGCACCTTTTGGAATGAAGAGTTTTTTGTGTTCATGATAGTAGCTATTGTTCCAGATTGCAGTTTGGGTGCTCTACAAACACGTGGATAAGCACATTTAAGAAGCCAAAGGTAACTAAAGCCCTGTGGCTGCGTGAGATAATCCAGAGTGGACCCTTGACAGATAGTTGTACTGTGGTTTTGGTGCGTGCACTCCAGACTGTAGGTGTTAATGTATGCAAACAAGTGCAGGTACTCCCAAGAATAATGTACCAGCATTGATTCCTTCTTTGCAAGTAAAATCCTGTGCTTTTAGCCATTAAAAGTTTTTTAAATGAGAAGTTCAGGTAAGAATGACAGATGCAGAAATCAGTTAGGCCTTCCAGATTTCATGTTGTACTTGGGGAAAGTCAGTAGTGGGCTCAGCAAATTGATAGCCTTTCTAATGCATTTTATTCTGCTGTTTTTCCCACTGTCTTCTAGTCTTAAGCTCTTTATGGCTGCTGAACTGATAACTTGAGGTAGAATTTGATTGACAATCTTCAGTTCAATTCAAAGGAAAATAATCTGGCAGAAGAGAATACAACAAGGATGAAAAGACATAGCTGTAGAGTCTGATCCAAAACTGTAGCCAGTGTCTACAAAACCGTGTCAGTCTCTGCACTGACTGTAATGGGTTTGCAGTTGGTTTATAGGATCAGATTTCAGAGGTGTCTGCATTTTGAAACATGCAGTAAGCAGCTGGAGCTGGGTTTATGGTGGAAGTATAAGCAGTTACCACCTGACATCTCCTTTGGAAGAACTTTTTAAGTTAAAAAAAGGCATCGAGATACTTCAGCTAAATTATCATAGCTAAATGTATGAAAATTGTTGATTTAAAAACATGTGAAGCAAGTGAGTATCTCTTAAGCTGGTGTTCAAAGTGGAAACAGCTGTGATGGATGAAGTAATTTCAACCTTTTTGGCAGAAGAGAGTATGCACAAGTTCCTTGGCGACTGTGAAGTCCTGTAGCCAGTAAGAATGTTATCTAGCCAAACATTGTCCACAGATAGCTCAAGAAGGCTCCTAGCTGCTGCTAAGGGACAAGAGAGGGGAACACAGTGGAGAAATGGGCAGTGGAGGCAGTATGGTAAGTTACCTCAGCTAGATCCCTCAGCTCTCACCTGGCCTTAGACTGGTGTAGGCTGTGGGCACTTGATCCAATGAGGCAAGCAAAGTTACGTCCTTACAGTAGATCAGCCCTTCCACTGCAACTGTTTGTGTGTTCTGATGTGGCGGAGAGTGTGAGGTAGCTGAAATCTGTGCCAGGTGGCATGGCAGTCATGAGCCTTCATTTGCAGCTTATTTTGTCTCTGCTTTCGTATTTTCTATCTATACTTAAATAAATTGGGCACACAATAATTTGAGAGGCTTAAGAAAGTTGAGGGATCTCCCACAGATAACTGCCTGATTGTTTTTTTTAACCACACTGACAACAAATAATGTAATCCATGACTGTCTGAATAGGTTTGAGTATCTTTTTGCATCCCATGCCGTGTGCTAGGAATCTATACTCTTCTTTCATCTTTTTTTACCATTATGGATGCTGAAGTGTTCAGTGAAGTGTGATGTTTTTCTTTTGTTCTTTTTATTACTATAAAGATTCAGATGAACTGTCTGAGCCTCTCTGGTTAGGGTTTACTGTTTGGTTATAGGAATGTGTCTTGTGAAGAAATAGTTCAGTCTATCATTGTTGGCAGCAGAGCTATGCTGAGTGGCCAAAACGTATGTTACTGCAGTAAACTCCATATGGTGGCTCTGCCAGAGATTGGACTATTTCTGATTTTTTCCCAAACGTTGTGTGAAACTTTCCTGACTCTGTGTGGCAGCTCTGAACATTATCGCTTGATTTGCAACTCGTACACATTATACAAGGAGTGTTACTCTTCCAGTGTAAATCTAGTTCTCCATTGGTTTGACCTCCTTGTGAATGAATTAAAAACAAATAGAAATGTGCAGCAGCCAAGGGCAATACCTACTTTGTGTTCCAGATTTCTCATTGAATTCTTAATATTTCTCCAGAAATAAAAATCTGTGCAAGCTGGCTTAGGTTTTGTTTGTTTGCTTTATTTTGTTTCAAATGTTCCAAGTGAGGGGAAGAAGTGGAATCCTCTTGGATATGGGATTTTAATACCGAGCATTTAAGACATGTTCCATAAGAGAATCACTCTTCCTTTCTGCTTGGAATTTTTGCACTGTATTATTTTGAGAGAAATTTTATCCTGTTTGCAAAATAAAGATAGTAGAATGAGAAAATATTTCCTGTTTCAGTAGTAAAATGAATTGATGGGGGTGAACCAATTTTTATTATGGTAAATTGCTTCTGAAGGACTCAGTCTTACGGGTGACTAGTCTGTCTCAAACACAATGTAGAAGTGATTTTTTTGGGGGGGAAATGGGTTAGAAAATGCTAGCTAGCAGCACAGTTTCCAAAGCAGTAATACTGTTTTAAAACGTCTCATCTACCAGAATGTGCTGTTACATAGAAGCAATGAGGGAAATAATCAGGGACTCATCAGAGAAGAAAAAAGGGAAGAGCAATAAGCAATGAAAATCTTCATTATTCAAATACTTTCCATTGGGAGGAGATGTCTTCCAACACAAACAGCCTTTATTTTTAGGTGGAATAAAACAGGATAATCGACATTTTCAGACTTCAGTTCCATGCTTAATTTGTGTATTTTTCAGTGAGATAACATCTGGGTTCACCCTAGGAGAATTTTAGACATACTAGTGTTAATGAAGCCAGAATTTGGCCATCCATCAAACTGTGCTTGAAATCACTGCCTCTTAATGTGCAGAAAGCTTGGTGTATTGCTTTTATCTGAGGATGCAACTTCTTGTCGTCGTCCACATATAATCTGAAACCCCAAGTGCTTGGGCAGGGACTAGTTAAAATAGAAAATTTAATATCAAAAGCTGTGGCTTCTCCAGAATGAAACAATATCCAAAAAAAAAAAAAAATAAAAAAAATCATGAGATAGAGAAAACCCAAACTCCAAATGATCACAACAGCTAGAAAGAGAAAAAGAGATTATGGGCAGAATTAAGATACATCAGTGACCTGGTATGTGACAACTTCTATTTATTATAATTGGAAAAATTTGAGTTCTTGCGAATCCTGGCTGGAGAATGAGTGCTAGTTCAGTGACCAGGTCTTAAAACTTGCCAGTCATGCTTGTATCCTATGGGAGTGGGATTGCCTGTGCAGGAATTGGTTCAAATCACATAAAAGAATTTCTGAGAGACATGTAAGTTACTTCTTGCAGTGTGATTCCAGGATTAGAGTTTGTATACTGCAAAATTGTTTCTCTAGAGGGTTGGCACCAGATGCTACGGAACAAAGTGTCCATAAAGAAGGTTGTTTCTTTACCTTCTGTGATTATCATACTGTCCTAAAAATTAGGCTTTAATTTGTATCCCTTAACTTCTCAAACATAAAGGTTGCTAGCTTTCTCCCTGAATTCATTTTTTTTGAATTAAGTCCTTAGCTTCCATCTTTTGGCAATGAGTTCAATGAATTAATAATGCATTAAAAAGGCCATCTAGTAGTTCTTTAAGGAGCAGAACTAATGAAGTCTGGTCTTGTGACTTCGCTTATTTACAGCTCGTTAGACACCAAAGCCCCATGTGGACTCTTTGGTATCCAGTAATACAGTGGGACTCTCTCTGGAGCCTTTTCCATGGTGGAAGCTTTACAGCTTTACAGGTTTATTTCCTCTATCTGTCTATTTTCAGGAGGCTTATAAGAACTTGGAATCTCTGAGACCTCTATTCTTCTTCCAACATTTGTGTGTTTGCATATTAACATGCGCACCATGATGATGTAAGCGTTTTTTCTTTGGAAATCCTAGTTTTCTTTTTGAAGAGCCTTGCTGTGTTTTGCTTTTTGTTTTGTTTTGTTTTTTAAATGTATTTCAGAAGCAGTTAGTGCCCCAGTTCATATATTTGAGTTATGAGAGCAAGAAAATTGAGTTGACTTTCATTTTGAAGGATCCTCTTGGTGGTGTGTGCTCTTACTTTTAATCTTAAAAATTTCTTTACAGTATCACCAGCTGAGCTCTTTGCTTCATCTTGCTTTCTTGCGGAGCTAGTAAAACGAAAACTACTTATTCATGCAGTGCATTGTGTTGCGTTCTGTTTCCTTTTTCACATTCTGATAATTTTAGCATTCTTTTGGAAGGGTAAGATTTGTGGGTAATGGTAATACGTTTTGTTAGACTAATTGTTATATTACAGAAAACTAGGCATTTGGATATACAAGCCCTTTCTCAGGTCTAAAATAGAAGCCATGGATTTTTAAAAATAAGTGTATTTCAGATTTGGTTAGAGTTTAGTGAAGTAGATATCTTTTAGACCATTTCTGAAAGAAAAAGTAGTTAATGCTTGTGAGTGTGTTATAGCAACAATTCTGGATGGGCAAGCAGCTATAGGTAAGACCCCAAGACTGTTCCACACAGATGGGCAACATTTCATTACCTGCTTTAATAAAATAGAGTAAAAAACCAATTTCTCTCCTGTGTGGGGTAGCAAGGTTTTGTTCACGACCAATCAACTACGCTTCCAGTCACAAGGCGAGGGGGGCTGTTACTGCTTGCTTGATGATTCTTCAGATCCCATCTTGCTTTTGTTCATCTGTGGTTTTACTTGGGCTTTTTCTTCCAAACTGCAGTATTATCATATCCAACTGTCTATATTTGTCTTGGAGGAATCCAAGTAAAAGCGGTTTGTTTGCTCTTTAACTCTTCCCCTAGGAAATTTTTCATCTGCAACACCTTCTCATTTTTCACTTTGTGGTTCATGCCCTTTTAGATTCTCACACCTCTTTGTTTATGGTACTCCATCCACAATAACCAAGGGTCTGACTGAGTTTCTATTTCTATTAAGATGGGAGAGGTAACAAAAAAAAGTACAGTATGTGACCTGCTCATTTAAGCAAAATGGATTGTAGCTACACAAAATGTCATTACTTTGCCTCTGTTCAAGCCAAAAGAAATTATTGTTTCCTTACAAGGGAGGTAGGAGAAGAAAAAAAGCGATGATAAGGTTATCTCCTAGGGGAAAGAGAGAGCCTGGTAGATTATACATTGTGGCATGTGAAGGGGTTAGTGTGAGGTAACGCTATAGTGTGCCATAAATCCAGTATCTCTATTGAGCCCATGTGTTTTTTTCTCTGAACCCAGTGGAGTTATGAATTTTAGTTCCCAGGCTTGTTTTGAAAGGTGTTTTATAGGTTTCCCTTGAGGAACAGGACTTTCAGATCTGAGATGGAGTGATTGTTTTATGAGAGATGTTAATCCACGGGCAGATGGATGTGTTTCAGCCCTTGTAGACTGGCTGGGTGAATTCTTCCTGACATGCAGTGGTTGCTTAATTTCATCCATTCAGTTGCCATTTTGTGCATTAGATGAAGTATAGTACATTCCTGAAATATAGGCATAGGACAGAGAAGTCTTGACATTTCTGTTGCACGGTATTTGTTACAGTATTGTGCAAACATTCAAGAAGTACTTCCTTATATGTTTGCACAATACAGTGCAAAGATGTCGAGTTATTAATAAAACTTGCCCTACTTATGTCTGTAGTCTGTAACAGCTATATCCAAGTACCGCTATAATAGTTTGCTTTTTTTCTTTGAACACTACTGACACTTCAGAAAGTTTTCGCAGAACCAGAACTTTCTGTTGTGATGCTGTGACCTCTTTCCAGAGCAAAGGAGGTTGGTTTATCGTGTTTATACAAACTTAGCATAGAACTTAGCATTCTATCCTGTGTGTATTATTTCACATTAGTGACAACAAATTTCTTGTTCCTTGAATGCCTCAAGATACTAACTAGAGATCAGTGTCAGTTTACGAAAGTATGGTTGTCTTCCTTATTTTGTCACGAGGAAAATGCTT
Source organism: Rynchops niger (assembly GCA_013400035.1). Taxonomy (NCBI): domain Eukaryota; kingdom Metazoa; phylum Chordata; class Aves; order Charadriiformes; family Laridae; genus Rynchops; species Rynchops niger. The sequence continues at coordinate 1,206,123 of VXBH01007191.1, forward strand.
GTATAAAAGGAAGGCTGGCGAAATGAGTGAAGGATGTTGGTTTTGATGTGTTTTGAGAATGTGTAGAAGGTGTTATCAAAACTTGAAGTGGTGTCTGTACAAAACAAGATGCAGTGAGAGAATGCTAAGCCCGCGCAGTGGAGGCTGCAGGAATCAGGAAAGGCTGAAGTATTTAGCTGGATAAATGGTCTTAAATGTGCCCCTTACATGTTACACACAGTCGACATCTTTAATTACCTGTTACTGGAAAAGATACAATACATTTATTAACCTGCTATTTTGGTAACAAATCATAAGAAGAGAAGAGGCTGATTTGCCTTTCCTGCCCTGCCCAGTATCTCCAAAACAAAGTTGTAGAAGCTGTTAATAGTATAGATACACATTTTCCTGCAGTGGTACCATTAGTAAGCTGGCTTTACATGCTGTGTATTGCTCAAGTCTCTTTTATGCTCACCCTAGAGGCCTAATCTATTAATAGCACAGCTTCATGCTCTATTAATATTCACACTTTTTATGAACTGTTGAAAATCTTGAGGAGACTGCACCTACTGTGCTGCAGAAGCTCTTTCCTCCAAAAATGCAGAATATTTTAAGAGCATGTTATAGTGTGATATTTCTGTTCTTCCATTCACGAGGTCAGTGTTGCCTTCTTTCCTCTTGACCTTTCTATAATTGTGGATATGTCTGTGCTACATGTACAGTTCTTGCTAACATTCATTAAAAAAAAATTGCAACTGCAATGTGGCAAGACTTTTTTCTCTTTCTTAAAAAAATCACAGGAATAAAAAATGTTAACAAACTAGTCACTCTGCATTGTTTTCTGTACTGTTCCTTTCTAGTAATTTGGAGAAGCTCTTAGCACTGCCTTTTAGACTTTACTGCATCTTAGCCTTAGCAGTGTCTTTGAATTCACTTAAGGGCTTTCATGCATTCAGTTTTATCTGTGCATTTGTACGTACCTATGAACTCTTACCTCTCTGGAAGGAACTGTCTTATATTTCTGGGCAGACAGTTATGAATTTCCTTGAAACTCTGCTTCTCAGATGGATGACCTTCAGTTTCTTTGTTTATTTTGTATAATCTGTGGTGTAGGTACTAGAAGACAGAATGAGGAAACAGATATTGAAGCTGAAGGTGAAATTTTGGAGCCAATCTGAGACATTTTCATAGAATCATAG
>VXBH01007193.1:10852-21992 GCA_013400035.1 Rynchops niger
TTTAGTTTAAAGCCCTCTTCACCAACTTCACAAGCCTATGACCGAAGATGCTCTTCCCTTTCTCTGAAAGATGGACACTATCAGCCCCCAGTAGACCTGGTTTCTCAAAGTGAGTCTCATCATCTAAGTAGTTGAACCCCTGTCTGTGGCACCAGTCCTGTAATAATTTGTTAGCTTGCCAGATTCGTTTGGCCTTCCCTTTGACCAGGAGGACTGATGAAAAAACTATCTGCTCTCCAGAGTCCTTCACTGCCACTCCCAGGGCTCTGTAATCCTTCTTGATATTCCTCAGATTGCTCCTGCCAGTATCACTGATGCTCATCTGAAACAATAGCAGTGGAAAATAGTGGACTGTATGAGGCTTGGTAGTCTCTCGGTGAGATCTCTGATACAAGACCCTGGTAAGCAGTGCAGCTCTCAGGAGAGTGCAGAAAGAAAAATCGAAATAGTAGTTTTAAAAAAAAGGTCTTGGAATGAAACATGAGATTTCAGTGTTAGATCCTTAAAAAAAGTAATTCCTAGAGCTGGTTTTAAGGAAGCTTTGGATAAAGCTTTGCTGTTGCTGGAGAGATGTTTAATGGTGGTTTAAAAATCTTTATTGCATTTGAGAAGTAAAGTCATCTTCTGTAGTCCTTATTCAGGCACTTCAGATAATGTTTCAGATATCGTGAATCCGGGTCATTAAACACCTAGGGTGTATTGTCAGAGATTGTGTATGTCTCTGACAAGGTGATGTCATGTACTAGGATCCAGGTTTAAAGTAATCAAAGAAAGATGCATACCTATCAGAGCATGATGTTTGATGACTTCATGCCAAAATCTACTACATCATAAGCATGAAGTAGAAACATGAATTTCAGCTATAAAAACCTGTCCCTGATTTCCCCAGTGAACACTATGTATGGCCCATCAGAAATCTCAGAAGTTTGTTTAATACATAGTCTGATCTTTTAAATTTAGTAGAGGTGATGGACGATGAAACCTTTGAAAGCAGCTGTTAACATTGTACACTCAGTGGGTTATCACTTTGGTCTTGAATAGACAAGCCCCTTAGGATTTAGCTATAGCTGTTACTCTTAAAAATATAGTTAGGTGACTGTTAAGAAATTAAGTGCATGCCTTCATCAGTGAGGGGCTAAATTAGCATAATGCTTTAGCATATATATTGTCTCTGTGAGGTTTTCCCATCTGACATATGAATTTACCAGGTTTCTCCAAACTACCTCAATACTGAGAGAGCTAAACAAGAAACCTATCAGGCTAAAAGACTTGGGAAAAGCTTGGGATTACTTTAGGTTCAAAAAGGAGTGACAGAGGTGCAGGTCTGGTAAGGAAGGATAGACATTCTTATTTAAAAACTCATTCAGAAATGAGAATCTATTCTGAAATCAGTGAGAAGGGGCCAAGAAGCAAATAGAGGGAGAACCACCAAAAGCTATATTTTGTTATATCTTAAACAAAAAAGAAATCAAAATAAACAGTAAAAAAAATAGTAATCCAAAATAAATGTCAAAAGAATGTGAAAGGATGAAGTAGGATCGATCATTCAGAGAGGCTGTGTCTGACACAATACACTGTTGAATTGTGGCCCCAAAGTTAAACTCATACTTTGTTTATGGTTCAAAAGAGAGTGTGTTGAAAATGAACAATGACAAGATGTGTGCAGGAAGTGAAGGAGTGGGAGTGAAATTTGGCATAGTCAGGGTTAGAATTAAATCTTGAAGTATCCTTAAATCAAAAGAATTGGACAATGCACATCCTGGAATTTGGAATGAAATGGAAAATGGATTTGCAGGTCTGATTCAAAGGGGTTTTTAGTAAATACCTTCAAATTAATGTATACTGGAAGACCAAAGGATAACAAACAGTGTTTGTGCTTGAGGAAAAGAGACAAGGGAGAAAGTTCTGTATACTTGAAGAATAATAGCCTGACTTCAGTTAGTATATATAAGAAAGAAAAATATTTTGAGAAAGTAATTCTGAAAATGGATTCACTAAAACCAGATTATTTTACATATTAAAGTAGCTATTTTAAAGAATATTAAAGAAGGAAAGTGTCTTTTCTGTTTTCCTTTTTTCTTTTTTTGCATAAACCTCAATTAAATTGCAAAATGAAATGGGTCGCACCAGGAATCCATTAAAGATTTAGTTACCTTCTATGGTGAACATTAAGAAACTATTACTGAAATTCTATTTAAATATTTAAAAGAATTAAAAAGTATAGGAAGGATTATTGCATATCATGAGCTAATTTCCTAATGAAAGCTTAGCAAGTGATAGATAGTTTAAGCCCCTCAAAGGTTTTATTTTTGTGGTCAATAATTCAGAGATGAGAGTGGGGTTATGTTGATTTATAATTTGTTACCATCAGTTTTTCCTAGACAGAGAATGCTGTAGTATAGTATCTAGCCTCATTTTATGTTCTTCCTTTCATGTTGTGTTCCTCACACTTGAACTTGAAAGGAAAATAGTAACTCATCTCCAAACTTCTGTTGCAAACTTCTGTGACTGGTTTCATTCCACAATGAACAATTATTTGGTAGCTACAATTTTTGTTGTTGTTCCTTTTTGGTTTTTTTTTTTTTTTTTTTTTTTTACAACTAAATAGCAAGGTCTTCATTTTCTCTATAAAGCATTGTTGGGCACACCCAGATGTGGGAAACAGAAAATCTGTATTTAAGGTTCACCTTAGTTCCATGAACTTTTACCAACAGTTCCCAAGTTTTAAGAGAGTTTAGGAGAGTCTGATAAAACTGAATCAACTGTGGTCAAAAATACAAAATTTTGAATTGAAAAAGCCTACAGAAAGAGAAGCTGTGTATAGTCATGATTAAATCTTCAACTGGCAAAGTGTCTGTGCCAGTATCCAGATCATGTTATCTCATTATTCTTATTACTTCCATGCCAGATTTAATGATATAAATCTGTATAAATCTCTAGAGGTTTTTGTTTGTGTACTTATAATTTACACAAGAAGGGCCTTTCTCCAAGACCACAGGGAGATCAAGACTATGTCATATAGTTCTTGCAAAGTGATATCCTCATTCTTTCATTAAGGTTTTAATTTTCAAAAATTAATAGAATTGCATGATGTTTGAAGTGTTTTTAATATATTCAGCCCTCAGTTGGATACTTGCTATTTTAAAATGTCAAGTATAATTTCATTTATTATCAATCAAAGATATAGATAGGCTTTAATTTCAAAGACTTTCTTTCCCCCCCCATCGATAAATTCATAGTTAATATTTCTCACAAAAGAACTCTTTTTTTTTTAATGCACACCCAAAAAAAAAAAAAAAAAAAACAAAAAAAAAAAAAAAAAAAAAAAAAAAAAACAAAAAAAAAAAAAAAAAAAAAAAAAAAAAAAAAAAAAAAAAAAAAAAAAAAAAAAAAAAAAAGAGACAGAAGTTCGGTTACATAGTCTTTCATGACCACAGCTGAAGCAAATCCAGAGGAGGACCACCAAAATGATCAGAGGGCTGGAGCACCTCTCCTATGAGGACAGGCTGAGAGAGTTGGGGTTGTTCAGCCTGAAGAAGAGAAGGCTCCAGGGAGACCTTATAGCGGCCTTCCAGTACCTAAAGGGGGCCTACAGGAAAGATGGGGAGAGGGTCTTTATGATGGATTGTAGTGATAGGAAGAGGGGTAATGGTTTTAAACTGAAAAAGGGTAGATTTAGATTAGATATTAGGAAGAAATTCTTTACTGTGAGGGTGGTGAGACACTGACCCAGGTTGCCCAGAGAAGTTGTAGATGCCCCATCCCTGGAAGTGTTCAAGACCAGTCTGGATGGGGCTTTCACCAATGTGGTCTGGTACAAGGTGTCCTTTAAGGTCCCTTCCAACTCCAACCATTCTATGATTCTTTGATGACTCTATGATAATTATAGAATGATGCCTCCTGAACACACTGGCTATGTGCAATGTACACTGAAAGCCCAAGCAGAGGCCTCTAAGAGTATATGAATTCAAGCTGGCACAACCAGGGACTTAGTGCAAAAGTGGGATGAGTTATTCACCTGGGTTTTGCAAGGCATGTTGCTGAGTTAGCAATGAATCAGACAGAGAGCACAGGGACACAACTCCACTGCTTCTTGGTTTGTCCCAAAATGGTAAATATATTCTGGGGTACATTGCATGGGGCAGATGTTTCCATGCCATTCCATGAACAATGTTGCTAGTTATTAATGTATAACAATAATCAAATTAGCACATTATCATCTCTTTCTGGTCTATACCCTTTTCCATATCTTGTTCATTTCACAATCAACTTTTGCTTCATTGATCACTATGTTACAGGACTCCCCCATTAAGGGAAGTTGACTAGGTGTAAATACAAATAGCTAATTAAGATTTCAGTTCATGGAGCTCATCCACTATTTTACAGAATAACCTGCTGCACATTGAAGAGCTCCTTTCTGTCTGGAGTTTTTCACATGTTCCAGACATCCTGTGGAGGCAAGTGTAAGGGTAAATACATCTTTGGAAAGATGTGGAAGCACACACTTCTGAGAAGTACCAATGTTTACTGACAATCTTCTTCCTTGTGACCCAGAGGATACCATCTTGCTCATTCTTATTTGTTAACATACATGGACAACCTTTGGCAACTCAAGACATATTAGTGCAAAAACCCCATACCCTGTGACGCTGCTTTCCCTGATCCTCAGAAAGGAGGCAGTAACAGCATTTCTACTGTCACGCTTCTGAATACTGTTCTTCAGATGAACAGGCTGGAGATTTAACCTTCTGGATAATGATATGGGTTAGCTATTCTGAAAACTTCAGGAAGATTCCAACTATTCAATTTGAAAAAAGGAATAATGGAAAAGAACAGAAAAAATGTGAAATAAGGAGATTTTCCCTCTCTTAGGAATATAATCAACATATATAATGAAAAAGAAATTCCAGTTACTGCATCAACGATAACAATAGAAAGACTTGAATAATTAAATTATTATTGTGTACAGGGTTTTCAATGGGATTTGCAATTCACAAAACTTTTTCAATTATTTAGATTTCTAAGGTAAAAAAGCAAACATTGAAAAGCCGATTGAAAATCCCATTAACTGCTCCTGGTAGCCATTTACCTACACAGACACATGGCTGGATCCCTTTGCAACTGCAGATGTTTTAAGACAAAGGACATCTGTAAAGAATGACTGCCAGAAAAACACAGTTAGGTTTGGAAGAAATGTTGTCTATTCATGTGGTATAGACCAGGGAATTAGTGAAAAGCTTAGAGATCATTTTAAAGGCTATCTAACCCTATAACAAGTATTCCCTTGGCTGTTAATAGTTCATCTGGGACTGTGTCCTGCCAATATGTTTATTTGTTAGTTTTCTGCCTATTAGAATGAGCAGGTAAGATTGGTATGATTAGAATATTTCAACTTGAGCTGGATTTTTTTTGCCATAACTGAGGTTTCAACTAACTTTTTGAACAGTTAATTTTCTTTCGCTATATTGATACTTACAAAATTGTATATCAAAAGTGAAAATAATTCCATTTATAGTACTTTGATGAATTGGATTTTCCATTAAAAGCTTTTATCGAAAAACTTTGGGTTTGAAATTTATTTGTAAACAAAATCATGTATTCTGACCAGCCATAGTTATGACTGAATCATGTAATTTCAAGCACTGTAAATATTATGAACTTGACAGAAAGCTCACACAAGTAAACAAAAGGAATTCCACTGACTTTCATCACAATCTGTGCCTGGTAGTAAACAGCTTCGCAGTCAAGCTTAAAAATGTTGCAACAACCAGTTAATTACACCATGTTCATGTTTGCTGTTTCCATGTCTGGCTGATCTATGAAACTTATTTTGATTAACTGCTTTTTTTCACCATCTCAGGTTTACACTGAAATACATAATGTACTTTTAAAGGGCTCTGATATGTATAAGTTTTTCTAATCAACACATTTTTGCTCATCAATTGCTGCAGTAACTGTGAATATTGCCTTTGTATATAGTGGACATCAGATGTGATCTCACACAGTTTGGTATGCTGATAGCTCTATATAATACAATAGGTATAATACCCATGTCTGTGTGGAACTGTAGCAAAAGAAAGAGAGAAGGCAAAAAATGAAATTGTACACCAGTTCATCAAAAATAATTAGGAAAAAAAAAAAAAAAATAGAATAGGGGACTTAGAAATCCCTGAAATCTATAATCCCACAGAAAAGAATTTGACGATGCTTCATTAACCAATATGAAAAGATATGATGGTACCATTAAAATTTTAAGGGAAAGTCATTTACCGTATAGAAATCAGCCTTGCAAAGTATGGTTGTCCTCAAAGAATGTAAAAGGCCAGAGACTTGTAAACGTAGATATGGATAAACAGCAAAGTTATAGCAGCCATTCACTACCTTATAGCACATATACCTGAAACACAGTGACCTAAGGCAGCAGGAGGATTTTCCACTGGTTATGCTGTACTGGAACAAAAAATCAAAGTCCTGGTTCTTCTGTCAGAAAATCTTGGAGGCATTTCCACTGACTTCAGTGGGATGAATACTGATGGGGGGCAATTACAGAAAGAGGAAAATCAGATTCCAGGCTTGTCTACCTAACAGCTTTCATTGTCACTTAATTTTTAAAAAGTACAAAAACAAACGTCTCTTTAAAAAAAAAAATAAAATGAGCTGCTGAAGGTACCTAAAATCTCTTATCAAAGTTTCATCTGAAGCCTTCATATAGAAGAAGAACAACCATTTGTCTTCTAGCTTTATGAAAATGAGAGCCTGGATGATTGGGTTTTATGATGACTCGAATTTGCTTCTTTCAGTTATAACACTAATTACAATTTGGAGAGGTACATTGATTAGATAATGCCACCCAAGCACCAGTTCTTAATGATGCAAAACTGTAGCCTTGGAACTAAATTGTGTTTTCAAAAATCACTGTGCTCAAAGGGCCTATATATCCGTACCCTGTCAGTCCAGTCTTTTGCAGCTTGGGGCCAGCAATAGTGTTGCTCCATTATTGTAATATGGGGGAAAGAAGGGAGAGAAAAACCAAGGGAACTACTCCTGCTGTATTTAGAGGAAGAGCCTATAGAGGAACTTAAATGAAGCAAAGCAGTAGAGAAAAACGTTAATGCAAAAAGCTATTCAGAGAAATTCTGATATTTTGATTAAATGTTTAGGGATGCTGTACTCTAATTTCTACCACCTCACCTGCTCAGCAGCCATAGGTAATTTATTTTTCCCCCATCCTTCTCTCACAACTTCAAAAATACATATAATAATTTTTTATTTCACCCCATGTTAAACAGCTTAATAAGGACTGAAATAACATACACAACTTAGCACATTACATGTGCATTAAGGGACTAGTGTAATAAAAACTCTGTGCTTGGGCTGGGGCCAGTAGACACTATTGCAGAGCAGCTCATTTTAAATGTTGGGTATATTGACTGTTCTCCAGTTCTTTCATTCAGCGTGGTTTTATTTCCTTCTGGATGCTTTTAGTGTATATTGTAAAGACACAATTCTCAGTCATCGGGATGGATTTGTGCATGCTAAGAGAGATACCCATTCTTTACTTTGAAAACTACAGCTGCAAGAAAAATCTGACTTCTGAGGGAAAGGAGTGGAGATCTACCACAGAGCTTGGGATATTTAAAAAAAGTTCGCAACAGAGCAGTAGAACTCACATAGAATAAATATGTTCTTTTCTTGTCTTCTCCTGTTCAGAACTATTTCTTTTTTCTTCAACATGATAAGTTATAATAGTCCACATCATCTCTCTTTGAAATGCAAATTAAAGGAGCCTTGCTCTAAGGAAAAGTCACTGTAAAAGTGGGCACTACTTCTCCGTATAACCTTTTTACAGTGTCTGATATTTATACTTTGGTCACCTTCACTTCTTGTTCATTTAGAGGAGATTGATTCACAAAAGAAAAATAAAATTGCAGACCTACAGTTATGGTTTGTCAAAAGATATTGCCGAGTTTATTATAGTTTAACAGTATGTCCTTGTTTCCTTTATAAAGAATTAAAGAATTCAGATATATATTTCAAATTCATAACTAATTCTGCAATTGGAGGAGGGAATGCTTGCCTGGGTCATATTAATTATTAAATAAATACTAATGAATTAAGAAAGAGCAATCTTTCAAAAAAGGAAACAAAAATCACATGAAGAAATCTATCACCTGAAAAAAATCCATTTCCTAAAAATGCTTACTTTGGTTGCTCGGCCAGTCTGTTAAAAAAAAAGAATGCCGATTTTGTTGACATGAAAGGGATCCACTCTTGCTTTGATAAATAGTTTGACTGACACTGCAAATACGCAAAAACATCTGAAAAATGCTATTTATATGAGATAACAGTTTTAGTTAATGCAGCTTGGAAAATTGCCCGAAAAGGAGTATATGCGAGATAATTTTAAGTATATATATAATGTGAAATATATAGATATACAATTTTAAATTAATTCCATCTTCATTTATTTTAAGCATTGGTTGAAAAGTAAGAAAAAAAATCTCATAACAATCATATTGTATGTATCACTACATCATGTAAATACAGATCCCAGACCTAACATAAAATAAACAAAATTCTGCAAATGAGAAATGCAGAGATAATTTGGAGGCCAGAAACAGTTTAGTCTCTTCTGTAAGACACTGTTCAAAGCACTAATTAGTCTTGCTTAATTAGGCTTTGCTCAGAACTGTGTAGATACAGACATACTCTCTCCAATTTGACTGTGAGATTGAGTGCACTCGCAGCAAGTTCGCAGACAACACCGAGCTGAGCAGTGCAGCTGACACACTGGAGGGATGGGATACCATCCAGAGGGACATGGACAAGCTCAAGAAGTGGGCCTGTGTGAACACCATGAGTTAAACAAGCCCANCAAGTGCAAGTTCCTGTGTGTGTGGGGGTAACTGCCATTATCAATACAGGCTAGGGGACGAAGGAATTGAGAGTAGCCCTGCCGAGAAGAACTTGGGGGTACAAAGATAATCAGAGGACTGGAGCATTTCTTGTATGAGGACAGGCTGAGAGAGTTGGGGTTGTTCAGCCTGGAGAAGAGAAGGCTCCGGTAAGACATTATTGTGGCCTTTCAGTACTTAAAGGGGGCTTATAAGATGTAGACAGACTTTTTAATAGGGTCTGTTGCAATAGGAAAAGGGCTAATGTTTTCAAACTAAAAGAGGACAGATTCAGACTAGATATAAGGAAGAAATTTTTCACAATGAGGATGGTGATACATTGGCCCGTGTTGCCCAGAGAGGTGGGAGATGCCCCATCCTTGGAAACATTCAAGGTCAGGTTGGGAGAACTCTGAGCAACCTGATCTAGTTGAAGATGTCCCTGCTTATCACAGCCGGCTTGGACTAGATGCTCTTTAGAGGTCCCTTCCAACCAAAACCATACTATGACTCTATGATTCGATTCTGGAGCTATTTCCTAGGAACCGTGATGGGTGTTTCTGCATTCCAAGGTATGTGTCTTCATTTTAAGCAGTGTCAGACACACCTCCCCATGACAGAACCCACATGATGTCTCTGACAGTGCCCACCAGGAGAGCCCAGGGAAGTCAGGAAAACATAATGACATTCTTTTGAGGGTACAGTCTAAGTCTCAAGCAGTTTCTGGCTTAAAAGGTTCTTGAGCCAGAGGTGAAATCTCTGTGTTTACTAGTCCTCAGTGAACTTTTCTTCTAGGAATTTAGTCCATCTCTTTTTAGGATAATGTAAAATTTTAACATTTGAGGTTCAGTTCTGCCACATAATAAGTATCTTGGTTTATTTTGTTATTTTCAACTTCTCTTTTGAAAGTGAAATTTTTTTCTCCATTCACCTTGTTCCTATCATTCACTTTTTGTAAATATCTGTCACTAACAGTTTCAAACTACTAACAACACTGGCATTAAATAAACTTAGTTGTGCAAACAACAAATGCAAAGTTAGATTGGATCCTAGAAGGTGTATCATTGCCTTAGCAAAGAATCAGACTCTTCAGAAAAGTCTTTTTAGGACCACTTAAGAAGTATGAAAAAATGTGGTCTCCAAGTTTCTCAGAAACAAAAATAATATAATGTAGGTGGTACAATAAATAATAATGTCTATAATGTAAGTTTACAAACAAAAGGTTGCTAGCTGTGTCTGGAAGAGGTGCTATATAAAAAAAAAAAAAAAAAAAGAAAAAAAAACAGGTTTTGGTGGACTGTGTCACAAAAATTTAGAAAAAAAATAATCTAGTAATAAATGTAATATTTAATGACAGAATAATCTGTCCCAGTGTTCTTTTTCATAGTCAAGAAACATAGGAATTAAAAACAAACGAAAAAAAGTATTACTTGCTGTTACAGAGATGTGATGAAGTGTAAGAAACAGCTGAAATAGCAACAGAGGGCCTCCCTCTGCGCTCCATGCCACCAAGGGTCCTTTTTCTCTTCTGAATATTCCAGTCTTTCTAGTTCATCTTTTCTAAGCTTTCTTTTTCACATCAGTGCTTTTGTTTGAACTGTCTGCTTTGAAGCACATTTTCCCATGGTGTCCCATCTCCACAGAATCATAGAATGGATTAAGTTGGAAGGGACCTCAAAGATTATCTAGTTCAAATCCCCCCCCACGATGGGCAGGGACACAACCCACTAGACCAGGTTGCTCAAAGCCCTGTCCAACCTGGCCTTGATCACCTCCAGGGATAGGGTATCCACAACTTCTCCGGACAACCTGTTCCAATGCCTCACCACCCTCATAGTGAAAAATTTATTCATGATATCTAATTTAAATCTACCTTCTTCTGGTTTGAAGTCATTACTCCCCGCCCTATCACTACATGCCCTTGTAAAAAGTCCCTCTCCAGCTTTCTTGTAGGCCTCCTTCAGATAGTGGAAGCCAGGTATAAGGTCTCCCTACAGCCTTCTCTTCCAGGCTGAACAACCCCAACTATCTCAGCTGTCTTCATGGGAGAGGTGCTTCAGTCCTCTGGTCATCTTCAAGACCCTTCTCTGCACCCGTTCCAACATGTCCATATCCCCCTTGTGCTGAAAACTCCAAAGCTGGATGCAGTACACCGCATGGGGTCTTACCAGAGCACAGTAGAGTGGAAAAATTATGTCTTTGTGAGGTCTGCAGCCCAGGATGTGTGTGGCTTTCTGGGCTGCAAG
>VXBH01007193.1:33220-45500 GCA_013400035.1 Rynchops niger
TTAAAAAAAAAAAAAAAAATTATTTTCACTTCTAAGTCACATATAATACTTGTTTGATAGTAAAGGATACTTCACACTTCCAGCCTTGTTGAAGGAGATTGATCGGGCTACTTCTCCCATCATGACATTTACTGACAAATAGTAGGATTTTTTTTATTTCTCTATAGAATAAAGAAAGTAGAACTCACTTATTTCTTTCACAGATAGTAAAAAGACTCATATGAGGAATAGGCTGGAAATATGTTTCAAAGTAGTCTATGATATCGCTATTCAGCATAGAAAACTTGAGATGCTAAGTGCATATGTAGGAAGCGTAAAACAATTTAATGTTGTTGTAGATGAGCAGCAAATTGCAACCCCTGAAAGCAAAGAGGAAATAAGAAAGACATTATGATTTAGATGTGTTATGGTACTTCCTAGGGCTTCTACTGGCTAAATGCTACTCGTACATCAACCCTTGCTTTTGGGTGTATATGAAGTCAAAACAATAAGATACTGAAAGCTGAATTCATGGGGAGAAATCCTAGCCCCACTGAAATCAGTGAAAAGAGTCCCACAGGCTTAAATTGAACCTATATTTCACACCTGGCATTTATAGAGTGTGATGAGAAGTATCTGTTCCAAATATTTCATGGGCTTAAAACAGCACAAACAGCCTAGCAAAACAAGGGTGTACCTTATTCATAAAAATGACAACATTGTAATTATGTGGTGCTCTTAAGGAATTAAAAAAAAAAATAATTTCTCATGTAGCTTTCTCACTTATTAAAAAAAAAAATTAAAAAAAAAAAAATAGAATAGCATTAGCAAGAGGTTAGCCTCAGAAAGTAATTTAATATGAATGTCATTATTAAAATCCCACTGCTTCAAATGATTTTTTTCAGATTAATAAATCTGCTGAGATATAAAATTATCTGATTTATAACTATGTATTAGTAGATCTGAAATGTCAGTTATTATCTCCCTGCTTAATGCTTAGATTGTTATATAATTTTATGCAGCTTCTAGAAGAGGTTCAAAAGGAAGAGAAATAAGAATTTTCTGGCCACCATTTCAATTAGATTTCCAGACCAGAGAATAACATTCAAGGTTACGTTTTCTCTGATTAACATAATCTGAAATAAGATATCATAGTGTTAGTAATTGGCATGGTAAATAGTTTCACTTACAAAAGTCATTTCTTGTTTAATGGAAACCCAGGAATGGGATAAATGGGAAATAATTTGCAATACAAAGACTTTGTTTCAGCAGGAGTCTTTGTCATTGTGGTATATATTCTGCTAATAAATAAACTGAAAAGAATGTTTTGTCCATTAAAGAACACAAAGATACTAATCTTAAAGATTGTACATTAAGTAAAAATGCTTGGTGGATAATAACAAAATCTTGACCTGATGCTGGGCAGTGAGAACATAATCACTGGCAGTGCATTTTTTTGTTAGTAATGGATCTTGGGGTTAGTAATTATTGGAGATGCAGTCCTCTTCATACTGCATGAAAAGCAGGAGCCTGCCTCTTATTGCCAGGGATCCTTTGACACTGAGAATGAACAGAAAAATCTCTTCTGTGCTGGTTAGTTCACAATTTACAAAAATTAGCAACTGACTTTATCAGAGCCCTGAATTTATCCTATTCTTGACGTAACCCTTTCTTTTATACCTCATTTCCTTTAGTGAAAATATCCTCATTCAGTACCTTTCCTGCTTTGCTCTAAAGCATAGTACACTGGGAAAACAGCCCTTGTGTAGAAAATGCATTAATTCCTGATAGAATTTCTATGTGCAAATTTATTAGATCAGTAGAAAATGATCCTACAAACCATGACTGTGTTCTCCTATACGAACACCACTGGGGTTTCTACATCCAGTTCAAGAGGAATAACACAGAAGGTATGTGGCTTCTGTATCCCATAGTCCATGAATACTCAGAGCATTCCCTGGTAGAAAACACCCCAAAATGTGATTTTTAAAACCCTTCCCATCCACATATGCACAAAGAAGCTAAGTTATCTTTAAGTAGGGATTTTAGTTTTGAAGAAAAAGGAAAAGAAGAAGCACAACACAGAGAACAATAGAATGAGCCTTAGGGCCTATTTCTGGAAGAAAAGTGCATACATACTGCTCTGGCAGTCACAAAATCAGCTGAGAAGCTAGCAGGAACTCACATTTAGCTGAGAAGCCAGCATCTGACAATGACTGATATAAAAAGCCTAGCTCTCACTTTACCTTGTGCCAGTTGCTTTTTTTGGTAACTGCATGATATTAGGACAGTTAGGAAAACGTAAATCTCAGTGTTGAATGTTATAAGCATCCTTCACTCCCTTTGCATCTCTAGAGTCAAATTACATAGAAGCTTTTCTGTAGCTGTTAACAACAAGGATAATAGCTAATTTTGATCCTAATTCAGGCTCCATTTTAGATCACTGAGCCATCAGACAGAGAACCTACCGTTTTGGGGTCCAGGCTTAACATCAAGTATTTAGTTGGAAACATTCTGCTCATGTACAGTCCATTTTACATCTTCAATAATAACACTGGTGAAAAACTCTCTTCCAGTCACTTCTCCCGCTCATTTCACAGGCATGGCTGGAGCTATTTTTGTGCTATTTATATCATGCCTTTTTATATGAATGTTCTGCTGGGCTCCAAGGTCACTGGGGGATGTTTTCTCTTGCTTCCCAGAATATTGTTGCCTGTCTGCAGCAGGAACAGAGTGCCACATCTGTACCCCCAAGTCTCAGATTTGTCACATTTTCTCATATACTGAAAGTGTTCTGGTTTTTAGCTTACTTCACTACAGTTTGTCAAAAAATGTTTAAATTCTTCTTTTGCACGTCTCGTATCAGAAAAAAAAAAAAAAAGATAAATATAGACAACAACAAAAACAAACAAACAAACAAACAACAAACTCAAGACTTTCCCACCTTCATTCTCACATGTAACAATCTTCAAAATACCCAAGTCTTCTCCCTGCATAAGGATGCTGCTGCTGCTTACTAGAGAAAGAGCAGCATTTACAACTGCGAAGAAAAACTTAAAAAAACCCACATCATTCTTGGTATCCTAGGATTAGAACATTAGTAACACATCAGGAAAATGCACAAGAAAACAGTTATGACTATGATTTCACCTAGTTTTTCTAGGCAGCAAAAGTTGTATTATTGGGATAAAGCCTTTAGACTTCTCAACAGAGATTTAAAATTACTCCTAGCAAAATCAGAAGAAATATGAAATGGGTACTAATATTGCAATTGGACAACAGGCTCCTGTTAATCTTCCCTAAAAAGCAGATGAAACATAATTCCTCACATAAAGCTAATTCTGTGGTTTCCTGGTTCCTGTGGGCTATACTAGCAGATGGTATCAGCAGCATCCCTTCAGCTTTGGCTAAGAGTCAGCTTTTCATTTCAATTTGTCACTTTTTAATTTCAACCATGGGTGCCATATACAGTAACTGCTCAAGTTAGTAAAATAATTATTGTAAAATACCGTTTCTGGTGAAATTTAACATCTACCTACTGAACAACAATTTGCACATAACATTTTTCTCTCCGCATCCAGATACAGAGGTAATTCAAAGGAACTTTCTTCATAAGCTACCCAAGGCAGATCCATGTAGTGTCAGAGAGTCTTCAACCTTCCTGACATGTTGTGTCTGTTTTGCCTTTCAAGAGCCTTTCCATATTAGTCATGGGCCCATCTTGCAATGCAAATATCCTTAGATTCTCATCTGAGCACGGCACTGAGGAAGAAAAGTTTGGAGCTAGCATGCATCTCCTCATTGATAAAGATAATTCTCCAGGATA
The DNA here is from genome assembly GCA_013400035.1 of Rynchops niger. Taxonomy (NCBI): domain Eukaryota; kingdom Metazoa; phylum Chordata; class Aves; order Charadriiformes; family Laridae; genus Rynchops; species Rynchops niger. The sequence goes on from VXBH01007193.1 coordinate 37,026, forward strand.
TATAGAGACATGGTTTAGTCATGGTTTTGGCGTTGTTAGGTTGATGGTTGGACTTGATGATTTGAAAGATCCCTTCCAAACTAGATGTTTCTATGATTCTATGATAAGTCTCCCTCCAATGTCTTAATATCCCACAGCCTGGTTCACCTTTTTCTTCAACCCCTGAGACAAATCTGCCTGTCCTCAAAGGCAGAAACCATACTCTGTCAATGTTGGTGGTGAACCTGTAGGGTACGTTCTTTTTCCTAGCTTGCTCGCTGTTGAAGGAAGGCAATCAGGTAAGTTAAAATGAATGGAGTTAAATTTTTGTGAGCAGGTTCGTTTTCTTGGTACTGTCAGTAGCCACTCTCTGCTTTTTACGGGTGACAGGAGAGAGGATCAGACAAGCAGGGATGACAGAGGAGATTACCTTTCTTGACTGTTGTCTACAGAACAGTCATTCTCTGCTTCACCACAAGTGGTAGAGATGTAATGCTACGAGAAGACCGATTGTACACCAGAACAGGTACTGTTAAAATGACGTCAAATATTCTCAGTAAAAATTTAGAAGGTCTAGCTAAGAAAGTATTACTGGTTTCTCTAACAAGAATGCACAGACAGACAGGCAGAATTAAGATTGTATGGAAAATATAACACGATATATTATAAAAAAAAGTGAACATATGAGAATAAGCTAAATTAGTGGTAATTTTTTACGTAAGGATGTTCTCTGTAAAATTCTTTCTATTATATGCATAAAATCAAACATAATTGATAGTCAGAGACTGTTGGAAAGGGGATGGTAAACCTAGTGGGATACATGATTATAAGCTATAACTTAAGGATAAAAACTTGTACCTTTTAATTTGTTTTATTGATCTCATGTTGAGATCCTTAATCTTATTCTGCACTAATTTCATCCTGTCTCATTTTTTATTTTTATTTTTACTGATGGAATTATAATCCCTTATAATTATTTTTTTAAATTATTTTTATCTGCAAATAGTGACTGTTGTTAACAAGTGAAAAGGTCCATTATGTAAATATCAAAGCCATACTTTGTTTGCTGTAGAGAGAGAAGGTTTATTTTAAATGACAAGGAAAATTCTGAATTTTTGGCTTTTACTATTTTTCATCAGGACAGTAACAACATATTAGTAAAATTCTTCCTCTAGGCTTATGATAAACATGCCATGCAAACCTTTTTATGCTGAAATTATGAAGAGTATATGTTATCTCAGTCATTTTAAATTGTATTAAAGTATCCAGTGAGATTAAAATAACAGCATTTTCCTTCCTAAAGTAACAGCATGAATTTAGACTGTCTTTGAATACATTCCCTAGGGTACTCCTTACAACCTTTTAGAAAACAGAAGNTCCTTAATATTAAGTCAAATATCACAATACTTAACCATCTCTTTAATATAAAGGAATACAATGAGTATCTCCTAAATACTAAGCAGTGTTTATCTGCTTTGCGTGATCAGAACTACAGCTATTATCTATGCAGCTCTTAGGAGGGTAAGGAAGGAGAACTGGTTAGGTCAGCAGAAGGATAGGTGATGGGTGGTTGCTAGGTGTGGCAATGGATGATCAGTTTAAAGCAGAGAGGTAGATAAGAATGAAAAGAGTTAACAAGTGATATGATGGAACTGAGGAAAAAGACTCAATGGCAAGAATAACGTTCCTAGCAGTAAAGTCTATTAGTTTATGAAATTATCTGCTGTAGGAAATGATAGATATTCTATTTTTTTGACTCACTGCACACTAGATGGGATAAGGTATTCATAAACAGATAATAGTAGGAAAAAAATAATAAAATCCTGTCCTTACAAGCAGAAAGACAACAAAATAACCTTAACAAGGCTTTCCAATTTTGCAATTTCCTTGGTACTGTTTACATGACTTAGAGGCAGATACTGCAGAGCAGTCTGTCTGTCTGAGATTTTTTAATAGGTTGTTTTAATAAGCCTTTCTTGTGATTTGTGTTTCTGATATGAACAGCAATTACCCAGCCAAGTAATGAGACTCTAATGAACATGTCTTTCCCAGATTACTTTAGAAGTTCATCAGAGAAGCCTGATAGCATTGTAAAATCTAAAATCTGTGTTTTTTTCCTCTCAAGACGCGTCTGGTTGTTCTACTAAGTACTTTCTACATGAGTAATTGAGAGCTTAAAGATAAAAATATATATAGGTGTGTGTGTATGTGTGTGAACATGAAATGTATGTTATTTCTACTTACCACTATTTGTATTATAGTATGATATAGAACAAATAAATAAATTTGTTTCTGCACGCAATCTGATCCAAATATGTGCATCAATATATTTTTTTTCACCAGTGGTTTCACATCGAAGTGTATCTCTCCTGTGTACAGGAGGGAGTTTTCTTCAGCAGAAATAAAGGGAAAGTGAAGAGGGAGATATTCCTTCCAAGATGAAGGAACTCCTCTTTATTATGAAATTCATCAGACACAAACCATATGTGTGTTTTTCTGTGATTATTTCTATCCCTTTTTTTGTTGTCTGATCTAATATAGTCTTCAGGGCAGGGTGAAAAAAACCAGAAGCTTCCCTTTGAATCCTGAACGTGCTTTTTACTTACATGGGGCCAGTGTGGTTTGGCTGACAAGGAATGTTCAGGTGGAACCCCTACCCTAAACCTAGATACTTGAAACTAAATTTGAAAATTACAAAGTTATGTGGGATAGTAATTCATACTGACAGCAGGGCATGGAATTTTTTTAGTCTGGATAATTTAGGAAGCAGCCTTATACAAGGATTACTAATTTGACACCAAAATACAAAGCTGTGGAAGATCTACCTGCAAAGAGGATCTGAGGGAACAGTATTCTGGAAAAGTATTGCTTGATAGCAATGTGGTCAGAATTTGACATTATTTTAGTCACATGAGCTGCTCATATTAAATGATGTTCTAAACTCCAGGTGGATACATTCCTGCTTTAGGAATTTGAATTTCATTTTTAAGCTTTAAAAGCTTTTAAGATGTTTATTGTTCATGGTGGCTATGTTTTTAATGCCAACAAGGAAAAAAAGGAAAAGAAAGTTTAAAACCCCAGGAATTTTTAGTTTTGTTTTCTTACAGGCAGTCAATAGAAACACAGAAAAACAGATACTGTTAATTATCCTGACACTGCTCAGATAAAAATCACTGACACCTTGTCTCAAACAAGATACCATATAGAAATATTAATTCTGTATAGCTGCTTTGACTAAGGAAAAATATGATTAGCAATAGCACAAACCCCCTTTATCCCAGAGAGGGACCTGGGACCAGATTCCTAGCCCAAGGGCCCCAGACCTTTTCCTCCTAGAACTCAGTTTCTTTCCTGTGAGTTAGAAATTACACTCCTTGAATTCAAAGTATGTAATTGCTGAGATAAACAATTCAGGAACAAACCTTGCCTTGCAAATTGATGGCTGCAGATTGCTGGTGTACAATGACAAATGATGGTTCTGCTCAGAATGTGTTTGCAAGCAAAGAAATAGAGGAAGGGCTACGTGCATCAAACACTTAAATTGCATTGAATAATGTAACTGGTTGCAGTCAATAATAAGTAGAAACCATTAGAAAAAGGAGCCCATGATTTCACAGAGTGAAAAGAATGGGACAATGTAAGAGAAAGAAAGGCGTGGAAGTGTATGTGCAGAGGGAAGAAATTGAAGTGTTTGCAGAAGAACAAAAAGAAACAACATAGGTGATGGAAGGACACTAACAACTTAATTTTAATGAGAAGTTACTTCCCCTGTATCTTCACTGCATTAAAGTGGTGATCACTGGAATAGCATAGACCCAAGCTTCTGAGTCCAGTAAATGTAGCTTACTGGCAGCTTATTTTGGTGCCAACAAATCAAACCTTGCAACAAAAGGAAGCACAAGTGCATGTTTGGGCTTGAAATTCACTCTTGGAACCAGATCATTCAAGTTCTCCTCCATCACCAAATATCTTCACCCGTGAGCATACAACCTCAAATGCCACTATAGTGCCAGACTGACCGGTGATGAACAGAAGGTGAAGAGAAGATATAGAGGAAGGGAAATCATAAGAAAAAAAATATAGTTTTAACAGCTAAATATTTACATCTTTGCATACAAGTTTAATTGGCCAAAATATATTTTGGGTTTTTTTTTGTTTTGTTTTGTTTTTTTTTTTTTTTAAAAAGGGGACATATTCTTTTTTGATTTATCCTATTTAACAACTAAATATACTTTTCAGAGAGTTCTAAAGATAGTTGACAGACTTTTAGTTATCTTTTTCTTCTATATCTAGCTTGTATAGTGCCAGGTACTTTGTAAGTACTTAAAAATATTAAACAATAGTAATTTTACAAAATAAGACTGGAAATAGTTTTTGTAATATCCTGACTGTTTTTCTTCACTTCACGGAAACAAATGACAAGAAAAGTGGTGCTACTAGTGAACAGTGCTGCAGAGTGCTGAGCTAATGTAAATCCCTCATTTATGTAGACTAAAAGGTAAAAAGAGATTTAGTGAGTGAAGTCAAAAGTCATACATAAGACAAAACAGGTTTCAGAATTGATCTGAGCAGGATAAATTATGGCATTGCTCACAAAATGCACACAGAGAAATGGATTATCTAAGACAAAAGCAAAACCAAAGATATTCTTATTGAACAAACTTTCTGTGTTCACCTCAGTATTTTTCCACTCAATGATGACAATAGAAAGAACAGGAAAGCTTATGCAGTAGACCTTTGAAAATGTCAGTGTCTTATGTACACTTAGTACAGCGTTTTCGTAATCTTGTTTCTTCACTTTCTGTTTTGTTCCTTGTGGTACAGCTTTGTGTAAATTCTCAAAGGAATTGGCTATTTGTTTACTTACTGTGTACAGTGGCCCAAACAGGGTGGAAAATTCAGACAAATTACGCAGCTGGACATCACTGTTAGTTGTTTTGTTATACATAATCAATAATCATAGCCATGTGAAAGCTTTGAAACAGAAACCTTTTAATTTTAGAAACGAGGTTTTCTGAGATAATCTCCTGTTATTTGGAGGTCACTAGGATTTCCCCTGAGATGTTGAACAAATATTATTGAAAACCAAGACACAGGTCTTCAGGTCTTGTAACTTTCTGCAATTTGTGTACTGGTGTGACTGACATGTTTAACTCACTGTTTATATCTGAACCACTGTTTTATTTTATACGGGCAAATTAAACTGGATATATCAAAGCCATACATCCCCATAAACTCTGTAGAGATGAACCGAGATGCATGACACTTACTACTGCAGTAAATTAACAAGATTAANATGCTTTCAGTAGGAGTAAAGATAATATTATGCAGAAGTTTGTCCTATGGCAAATTACCCTTGCAACGATTTACTGCTTTAGGCATGTTGAATTTATTGTTCTAAACGGAGCAGTACAATGAGGTACTACAGAATGTGTTCCTTTCAATACAGGTGACTAATTTAATAAAAATAAATTTTATTTTATTCATAGAATCATAGAATCACAGATACAATCTACTTGAAGCTCAGATGGACCTCTGGAGATCCTTAAATCCAACATCCATCTTCAAAGCAGAGTAAACTAGAGCAGGTTGCTCAGGATTGTGTCTGGTTTTGAATATCTCCATGGATGGAGACTCCACAACTTCTCTGGGCAACTTATTCCAGTGTATGATCAACCTCACAGTAAAGAAGTTTCCCCCTATCCTTAAGTGGAGTTGATTTATATTCAGGTAAATAAACAATAAGTTCAGATGCAGGTAAAGGTGGAAGAAAGCTAGCTATTTTAGCTACAGTAAAACTGCAAAGTACTTTTGTAATAAACTTCTATTCTAGTATATTTTGATCTGGGTCAAGATTGTTACATATATCATATTAATTTCTTCCATTACTTAAATGGTCCCAGAAAAATAATAGGGTTTTTTTACACAAATATGACAAGATCTATTCCTTTTTTTCTTAGAAGACAGATGTTAGATGAAGCATATTGAGTGACAGTAATAAATTAAAAAGAAGGATTGGAATTGTAAAAGCAAAATTGTACAATTAGGTAGCAATATGAATTTCTAGATTGAGTAGACATGAAAACATTAAAAATATTTACAGAGCACAGAATACCCAAAATTCAACTTTAAAAAAGGAAAGCTTTCCTATTTTGTTCCCTTCCCTTCCCTTTCCTTAATATTATGAAATATGTTCTGGAAATCTGACTGGAATTTCCTTTTTCAGATAATGATCTGATAAATATATAGCCATTTATTTATGATCTAGAAGAAGACAAACATGCAAATACCTACTCTCAAAGTTTCCAGCAATTTTATAAAAGAATTAAAGGCAGACTTTAGAGTGATTATTTTCACACAAAGGAAGGTAAAGAAATTCAGCTGAAACTTCTTTAAATCATCATCACTCATTCTCCAAAATCAATAGAAAATCACGAGTATATACCATCTGATATTTGGGTTTTATGACAGCAATTTGAAGGATTAATAAAATGTAGGTCCAAATTTCATAATATAATCTCATGAGAGTAGCTATTTTCATGTGTGTTGATAAAGGTGTAAATGAAGATGAGCTTCAGCTTAGATTAGAACATTCTTCGGATAATTGACATATTATATGTAGTTACAGATGAAGTCATTGTGGCTTCCTCACCACTAGAGGAGAAGCCTAGGTCCTCCTAAGAGCAACTCAGATGTTAGTTGAACGGTTACCCGTTGTTAACTGTACAGGGATCAAAAGGTGATTATGGCATTTAGTTAGTTAATTGCTTAATGTTCATGAATATCTTTGTCTTCAATGTCTATTCCGAACCCAGGATATTCTTAATTTTAGGTCCCTGGTTGAGATTTAAGGTAAATATTCTATATCTCAAAAGATCTTTGAGGAGCAATTTGTGGCCAAATCTAAGGCACACAACCTTCTCATATGTAAGACAAATATGGAATTTCAAATGTAAAATGAAGATGAGATCTTCAGAAAGACAAAGGAAAACAAAATATTGACACTAATTAAAATTAAAATATTTTAATACCAGCTTGAGGTGTCAGAAATCGGAGTTGTTTTTTCTTTACCCACTAAGTATTTTTTACTTGCTATATTACATTTCAGGTAATGAAAGCTACATAACATCTTACTTCCTAGCAAAGCTACAGCAATATTTTTGCTGATTTTTTCTCTTTTCTTGAAGAAAATGGATAATATTTTCTTAGTTCACTGTTATCCTACAGAGAAGAGAATTGGTATAATAACGTTACATCCCAAACTGGTCCCAAGTCTACAATAAGATTCTAATTTTGTTGTTGCACTTTCTGGTCATAGAGCTTTCTTGTAAAAGTAAATTGTCAGGATCATCTTGTGCTTTGGATTACTCAAGTTATCTTCCATCTGGTTTCAAAAATTACCACTAAACAAGGTAGAAGAAAAGCTATTTTTTATATTGTACTTGGATACTCTGGAACTAATCAACAGATACAAACCCCAATTTCCAACATTTCAGCAAGCTCCAAATTGCTTTCTATTTGGTTATTTTTTCACAAATTTATTTTTTCATTGCCTTGATTTCCAGTTTCTTCATCTTTCTCCCTCTCTCCTCCATCCAAAACAAAAGGAAATGCTTATGAAAGTGTGTGTGTCTGTATGCATGCATGTTTGAAAAATGCCAGCAGATTGCATTTTTGTAGTAAAGACATGTTTGAAGAATTCTTAGAGAATATTGCAGTTTATATTCAAATGACCTGTTTAAGACTTCCAGTACCTGAATCATTGTCCAGATAATCCAAAACAGAGCCTAAATTTACATCTTTCTTGACATTCTTCATTTGTTTCATTTGTTTTAATGGTTGTCTTCACTATTTCTCATTCTTTAGCTAATAAAAATTCTTGTATAATTTGATTAGGTGTCCAGAATAACGTTCTCACTCTGTCTCACTGTGTTTCTTAGAAATAAACACGCTAAAATTCCTGTAATCTAGGGAGAGGCAAATCTGAGCAAAGACTGTGCAATTCCTGAGGGGCTGGATATGCATCACTTACCCAGTGGGAACACACTGAGATGGGGGGCAGTTTTGCAGCAGACAGAGCAGTCTGGGGTAGCTTCTGCATATTGAAACGTTCATGAATCTTTAGGTTACAAAGGTCCGCACTTTACCCAGCCCAATGCTGTCGACAGCCATCTTCTGACTCAACTTTAAGATCTCCTGACTCATCTTTAAGATCTCAAGTATCTTAAATGTCTTTTCAACTTAAATGATTCTATGATTCTATCTCTGCATAACTTTTCTTGGCTCTCTAGCAAAAGATTTTAATGGCATTTGTGCCACTAGAGTCATTCAACTTGAACTTGAGCTTTAAGCTGATATTTGTCCATCCACATTCATTTTCATTCATAAAAATAAGCACCTTCTGAATCACGGTATTACTGCGGCATATGTCTTCCTAGGATAAACCATTGAGGTGCCATATTTTCACAACATGTCATTTGTAAATTGCCTGACAGT
>VXBH01007194.1:0-14495 GCA_013400035.1 Rynchops niger
TCATATTTGTGTACTTATATGCACAAGTGAAAACTTCTCTATAGCATAAATAGACAAAGAGATTTTTTTATTATTATATGTGTTGTTCAATCTTCTGATTTCTACTGTAATACAAAGCTGATATGCAAGTTGACCAGCATCTCAACAGAGGAAAGATGTATTTCCATCACTGTGCTCCCCATGCAGCTGCTAGACCCCCACTGCTCCAAGTTTCTGACTGCATGAGTACAACTGTTTCAACAATCCCCGGGCAAACCTTAGCCCTTGGAGAGTTCTCCCAGTACCTCATACAGTGGTTAGAGTCAACTAGTGCAGATACTTGTAAACAGCAGCGTGGTGAGCAATTGTAAGAAAATACTCTGTAGTAAGCATGATGCCTATTAAATTCAAAGAGTGAACTTCAGCTTTCCTCAGCCTTATTGTCTGGTTAGGAACTTATTACACCCTGTAGTACTGTTTTTAAAGTGCATTTACTGGCTGCATCAGCAATTTAATTAACAAATAAAAAATTGCATTCAAATGCTTTCTGATACACAGTAACAGTTTTAGCCTGACAGCAAACAAAATCCCTCATGCCTTGATCACTTAAAAGATGAGCAGGCTCTCCTTTAAAAGGAAGGCAGCCTTTTCAACATTATGCAGGGGATGTGTTTTTGTCCTCTACTATTGCTCTGTTCCAAATAAAATGAGACAGAATTATTTCTTTGTGTGATCTACCTTCTGATATCCTCTGCCATAAACCCCTTCCTTATGGAGTCCCTGATCCTAATCTGTTTCCCCCTTTTACAAATCACATTAACTAATCTGACTAGTGCCTTATCCGTCTCAGCACAGTCTTCCCGAAAGATCAAAACCAGACTAGTTACATGGTCTCAGGATGACAGGCACAGAGCTTGTCAAAGAAGTCTCAGTTCCCACGCAAAAGGACAGTTTAATCACTCTACAGCAAATTGCCTCAAGATGCGACAAAGTAGAGAATGGATTTGTTGGACTCATCTTACAGAATCAGAGGCAAGATATTACAGTACAGCCTACACTGGACTTAGAAACAAAATGTGGTACAATAGCGCAATTTTGCTGTCTTACCAGGTATTGGATATTGTATTTCATTAAGATGCGACACATGAGAGCCTGTTTCAACACCTTCAAAATCTGAGTCCTGACATTTGGCTCACCTGCTTGCATGTCCATTGTGCTTGTCCAGAAAAAGGTTCTTCCCATATGGCTTACTGAAAAGCTTTGCGTGTCACAGTAGTTTTACTGTTAAAAATAAGTAAGCCAAAATACAATAGTGCCAGATGACACAGTACATAAAGACATGAGTATATAAATGACAGAGTGTCCTGTCGTTCTCTTCCCTAGTAAATGGAGAAAAAAAAAAAGGCTGTCTAGCTAGAGAACTTCTATTCAGAGCAAGCTGTTAACACAACTGTAAAAGCTACAGAATGCAGGGAAAAGTCATGGAAGGGAGATTTTAAAAATATTTCTGGAACTATACACACACAAGCATACATTTAGAAATGTTTAGGTTTTGCAAATCTTGCTCGTGCAGTATAGCGTGCCACAGAAATACCATCAAAGCTACAATGATTTTTTTAAGCAAACTGGCAAAGTAACATATTGTGCCATAGGAAGGTCTTTTTAACCAAAGTGCATGGCTTGCATAAACAGAAAATACTCAACACGCTGTATTTGTGAGAAAACCTATCAACATGACAAAGATCATATTTATGCAACTCTGAGTTGCCTCAAAGTAGCGAGACAGAGTTTTGTTGATTTCTTAATGATATTTCCGCCAGCGTTCAAAGAGAGCCAGCCTTGGCTTCAGGCTAGAACTCAGACACTTCCAAAACCCCACAGATTTGTGAGGCCTTTGGAGATACAGCTAAGCTTCCAAAACAACCACAGCAGACTTTCCTTTTCAGTTCCCAAAAAGACACCCCAAACCCAACAGGCAGTCTGTGTTGAGTCAGGTGTCCTCAATTTTGTGCTCTGCTGCTTCTCTGTGATGGTAATGCATCCTGGGATGCATAAGATAATGCAAACCCTGAACTGAGACACCAGCAGAGCAACACAGACTGACTGACAGAGAGCCAAAGCTTTTTCTGGTCCAGTGTCACCGAAATCGAGGAGGTTTTGGTCAGCTCTTTAGAAGAAAGGATAAGGAGAGACCCACAGAGAAAAAAAATATTAGTCAGTGGAAGTAGTTTGGGTTTAGGAAGGGACATGAATGCAGGACAGGAGAACAGAGGGAGGGTGGGGAGCAACCTGTTTGGGTTACAAGGCAAAAGTGAGACTTCAAAAAGTTCAAATAAGCATCTGAACTTTGGAAACCTTACAATTACTGAGTCAGACTTGGAAACCCTTTGATGTTTGCCCTGCAATACTTTCAGCCATATGAAAAAAGACCCAGAGGCTCAGCAAATGAGCAGCTCCCTTTCCCGAATGCTCACAAGATAAGAGCCTGCCTCACACATGGCAGAAGCACAAAATCTCCTCCTTTTGGCAGGTGTCGTTGCCAGGCAACTGATCCACTCTGCAACACAGGCTCTGATCAAGTGGGATTCTGATTAACCCATTAGCTTCTCATTTAAAACACTAATTCGGAAGCCGCATGCGGGCAGATTTATGAACCTGTGCAGGTGTGACATCCCACTCAGGCACAGGGACACATAGGCATCACCTGGTGCCAGGGACCAGAAGATGAGGTTTTGTTTGAGAGAGCTCTACCACAGTGGAGGGTGTGCCTCTCAAAACTGGCAAACAAAAGACCAGGGAAGGAATAATAACCGTGATGAAGGAATGTGAATTATTCATAACAATTTAATGTGAGCCACCAGGGGCTAGGAAGGAGACAGTTCAGTTTTGTTCATAGGATGGGTAGCTGCTCAGCTGCACTTTTGTGGGATCTCATCCATACTGTTCACAAGATGACAATTTTACATCGTAAGAGGTCCCCTGATGGCATGTATTAATTTATAATAGAGGCAAAAGGAAGGGAGTATTTTTGTGTATCATGCTAGTAAAACACACAAACTACTCCCTCAAGGCACATACACGCATACATTAAAACATTAGCAATTGCACCAGAGTTAATAAGAGCTGTGGCGTACAACCCAACCATTCACACAACGCTTCACAGTAACCCAAAGGCAACGCTTGGCACTCACACTACTCTTAAGACATGGAACCACACAGCACAATTGCAAACAGGGAAAAGTCAAATTATTGGAAGCCTGGCACATGCTCTAAAACCAAAAAATATCACAGTAAGACCACGTCCAATCAAGTATTCTTTCAGAAGGAAAAGATTTCATGTAAGAAGGGCTGTGTATCTATTAGTATATTTGTCAACATATTCATTACTTTAGTCCACAGGGATGAAATTATGTAAGCATGGAGCACTGTAAGTGTACACGGATTTAGTAGAAAAAGTCTCACTGAAAACTAGTTCAATTTTTTTTGCAAGAGCATGTTAGTGTATTCCTCTGTTCCTTCAAATTAAATTAATTTCTGATTATGTTTACCCTAATGCAAATAAGTATCTGTTAGAGTTTGTGTTCCCTCCCCCTCTCCTTTTCTCTTGCCACACCGAATAATAACAGAAAACAAATGTTTGCAAAGTTGAAGGTAGCAGAGCACTTGAAACTACGCTCTGACGCAGAAGATCTCAATAAAAAAGGAAAAAAATTCAGAACCCTTTGAGGCTACCAGTTGCCAGCTATTCTTGGATAGTACTGTGTTTCAGAAAACATCACAATGAATTACTGCTTTATCAATATAACAAGTAAATAAATAAAATAAACTTTTTAATTAAAAACAAGCAAAGACTAAACCATGAAAGACAGTAAAGGTTAAGCATTAGAACATTTGGACTTTTATTTTTCCCAGTTAAGTTGCAGTTGACAAATCATAGAGTATTATTGCTGCCTTGATATAATTCATGTGGTGTACAGCTAGAAAAAAAGGCAGAATAATGCTCTTTTGGAGCTTGTTGGGTATTTGCTGTCACATCATTTTACAGAGAGGAAACACAGCTTTAGCTTGGGCAAGAAGGTTGATCTTCTGAGATATACTTTTAGACCTTTTCTTTCTGTATTTCATCTGAATCTTAACAGTCCTTTCTTCCTCCTGAAACTTTGTCACCTATTCTCTTCAGCTTAAAACAGTGCAGCTGGTTATCGTGAAGACAGAGACTCGGGCCATGAGACACAGCAGAAGATCCTCTCAGACACACAAGCTGAAATTTTGTGAGATGTAACCTTTTCAGTCCCACTAGGATTTAAAAGCACTTCATTTCCATCTAACATACATAAAAATGAATACATTTTTCTAAGAAGAAAGTATTTTATCTCCTTTTTTTTCTTTTTCCGTGATATCACGATACCAAGGCAAATAGCTTATATACCTATTAAATTCTAGTTTGGCATAGAGCAACCAAAAAAGAATGTAACATTTTCATGTCCTCCACTGGGGAATACTCTTCTATCTGCTCCCTACCAGTTTGATTTTTATTAGAGCTTGAAATAGTTGGAAGATAATAGCTCAGTTTTATTCTGTGAAGTTTTATTACCTCTTCAGTCTGTAGAGGCCAGTTCTATGGTCTTACACGCAAACTTCAGAGAGCTGCAAAAATGAATTCTGCCTATTTATTGCCTTTTGCCTACATGGCACACTCTTACGTTTATTTGAGATTGAGTGCCAGAAGGAGTACACAATAATTGTATCTCTTGAATTTACCTTTAGATGGGGATTTGCTGTAGTATCAGAGTGAAATAAAAGGCTAATTTGTACATGCATAAAAATATGATAAAATGATTTGCATTGTAACAACATTTTACATTTTACATTAACAACATTTTAGAAAGCACAGAAGACAAAATGTGGCAAGAATTACAACTGGAATGTGTTGGGTTTTGGTTTGTTTGCTGTTTTTTTTTTCTTTTTTTTTTTTTTTTTAAACTTAATCACAGACCAGGCCTACAAAGGAAAATATCTTCCAGTAAACACACTCAAACCATTTTTGATTTCCCAGAAAAACTTTTGTCTAATTGCTGAAACGTAGGTATGCTATAAAAGTCATAGGATACCATTGCTGAAAGGCTGAAATGCAGATTTGCTGTGGAAATGTTTTCTGTGGTTCTTACAGCAAAACACATCCATATTACCAGTCTAGAAATCTGACCCTTGCTTCTTAATGCTTATACCCTTACTGCCTGAATGGCAGAAACATTTTTATTGCTGTTGAGAAAAGTTACTGGACGACGTTTCTTTACTTAGCAGACTTCAGAATTCACGGTCAGAGATCCAAAAAGTATTTCTCATTTACTTCTAAATGAGAAGATACCTCAGATTCAAGTAATGAATAATTCTTTTGCAGTAATAAGGACATCCGGAGTAACACTTGAGAAATCTCTCTCTGTCTCTCCAAAATTTATTTGAACGATTAAAAAGCAGAAAATTGACTGTTCTGTTCTGACACAAACCACTACAAGTCCAAAATAATCGAGGGAGCAGAATTCAAGAATATACGGGGGCCTTATGCATGTGCCCCCTCTCTTACAAAAAGAAATTCTATTAAGAAGTCATTCTTAAAAAACTGGATGGATATAATGGGAGGTGTTAATGCAAGGACTTTAGAAGTAAAGGAAGGTGCATTTGTTAGCTATGTTAGCTGTGTTAGCAGGTAACTCAGTCCTAATCAGTGGTGGCTCAAAAACCAGCTCCAATGCAGACCATTTACTTACTGCTTTGAGTTTAAAATAAATACAAAATCGTCCAAAGAATATGACTTTTACACTCTTCAATTGCCTTTCCCTTCTGCTTTCTTTTCACTGAGGCTTTTTCTGAACAACCATTCAATCATCCAGAATATCACTACTTTCTTGTGTGTTCTGCCTTTCAGACTTTCCATTTTTTCAATACAAAATGTATATATGAGGTAGTAAAATGACAAATATTTCTAATGTTGACATGCTTGACACATCAAATCATCTTTCTACAAAATAGTGCAAGGATCCTGCAAATAACAGCACTTCAGGCACTCATGAATAAATGAACCAAAGCAAAGCATATGGAGCTGCTACTGCTGTTCAGGTTTAGTAAAAGTGGTGTCCAAACCTGTAGGCTGACTGGTGAAGACTTTTGCTCAATTTTAAAATGAGAAAGAGTTGGCAGCATAGGAGGACACTTTTACATGCCTAAAGATACAAAAAAAGTCATGGTCTTACTTCACTAACAAAGTGGCTTCACTGTTTCTGAAATATATTTGTCTGGGTGAAAAATACACTTATGATATTGACTTACAACAACCCCATCAACAATGTATAGTTACATACACCAATTATTTCTTGATATTTAAAGTCAAATTGGTAATTTTTGATTACGCAGTTTTGCAACTAGACTGATGATGTCCTATGTCACTTTTTTTTACATTAAATATTTAATTCTCGACTGAAACAATAAATTAATTTATTTTTCTGGCAATCTTATTTGAGTCCCATGGAGAGTGAAAATGGGTTTATACCATTTTTGGCAGAACTACTTAAAAATGTCTGGGTGAAGCTCAGTGATATATATGTTCCTCTTCTCTGCTTAACTGTAATAATATTTGATACTCATTTTGATTACAATTTTTAGGACATTGAGAAGTCTGCAGCCAAATTGGTTGAAGTTTCTGACCAAAATGACAGCTGAGGAAAACATCAAAAGTGAAACTAGGGACCATGACAGAAAAAGAAAAAAAAACCTTGCATAAACAGAACAATTAGCAATATAAGAAATAGGAAAAGAAGCTGGGCAATTATAGCACGCAGGTATCTGGGATGGCAGGTGCTACCTAAATATGTATGCGTGTGTATCTATATACATATGTGTGTGTATACATACATATCACTATATATCTTTGGCTATAGACAGAAATGTACATGTGTAAGTCCTGATGTATGTTTGTTTGATCCACCATCCAGATCCTGGCACATGTGCCTCAGTTTATATTTTGTTATCAAACAATCAAGTAAACATGGTGATAACATATTTATTTCAATGTTGCTTTGAACTGAAATTTTGTATTAGCATCACAAGTACTTGAATTTCCATTCACTTTTGGAGATGCTGTGAAAATAAAGACACCAGGCATAGCTAAAAAAAAAATCTTATCATAGTACAACTTGCCCAACCCTGGGCAATTTTGCAGTTTTGTTCTTTTTACCCTCATTCATATCACTACTTTGTTTTTTAGCTAGAGACTCCAGGTCAGATAGCTGTGCCCTAAAACATCTTTTTTTTCTTTTTTCTTTTTTCTTTTTTCTTTTTTTTTTTTTTAAATCACAGGCAAATAGTTTAAAGCAGTTTTAATAATCAATAAAAATAAGACTTGAAATATTTGACAGGGAAAAGTTCTTAACTTTTTCCATTGACTTAAATTAATAAACTTTCATGGATTAAAACAGCATTAAATGCTACAGTGTAAACTTAATTCCTAAATCTTAATATTAAAATTCAAAATCACAGTTTAAAAATTCAACCCATAAGCCGGTATTTACAGTTTGATTTCCAGAATAAGATTCCCCAATAGTAGTTCATCACTAACAAGCTACTTATTTAATTTTGAAGCTATGTTCAAGAAAAAAAGGTTTCAGTGTGTCCCGATACACTTCCCACCATCATGTAGATACATACGTATGTATAAAGGTGTATATATTTGCACACATACATAAACGCCAAGAGTCTGTAAGGGTTAATTCAGAGTAGAGTCAGTATTCACATAAACCATCTGTTCCTTCTTTCCGTGCCTCACCATGTACACCATTCCAGACTTACACCCAAACTATATATTGGAGGTATAACTAATATGCTTTTCAGGTAACAGTTAATTTTGATGCTTTATGTATAAGGAGGTCAAGTTTGCCACATACACAGAGGACCTAGAAATGAAACATATTAAAGAATCAGGATGGATAGGACATACCATTCTTTAACTTGCCCTTTCTAGGTTTCAAATTTGGGTGATGAATTCTTTCCACCTACTTACTGCTGTCTGACTTCCACATCACCTCTGAATCTGTCCCAAAGCATATGACGAGGGCACTCACTAAGGAAACCCAGACACACTAAGACTTCGAGGTTTCCACTGATCATTGTATTCCATTTGGCTCTGAATGTATCTTCTTTGAATGCTCAACTCTCCTTTGTCCCAATTTGAGTGGGCTAAGTTTTCATTTTCTGCTCCCTGCTAAACTCTTTATTCCCAACCCTATAATTTCTCTCTTCAACCAAAAAGTCTTTGTTCCCCTGTGCTCTTGCGACAGCCATGGACACTCTGTTTTTCTGGCTGACAGACAGAAAATTTGTGACGCTAAGGTACAGCCCTTGCAATTTTTGTCTTGTCATTTTCCTCATCTCCCTAGCAACTTAATGTACTTGGGACAAAGCTGAGGCAATTTATTCTTGCTCCTCTCCTGTCTTCCAAAAATAAGCTCATCTGCTTCTAATATAAAAATGTCCTATGTACCTAATATAATTTTTGAAAATTCTTCTCCGAGCACATAAAACTGATCAGTTACAACATTCTGACTAGAAAAGATATTAAAGAGAATCAGCAGCTTCTCTGAGTTCTGCAGTACTGCTTGTAGTCTGTCTCCTCTTCCTTGAGAAGACACATCATTGAATAGAACAAGGACTGAGAAAGACTGGGATTTCAAGTTATCTGCAAGGTCTGCAGCATATGTTTATTCTGCTTATTTCTGTATTTATGTCAATTAGCTCAAAATTGTTGCTGACGATTTGTAAATGCATGTCTCAGAGTATCTGAAATGCCCATTTCTTCCTAGAGTCTTTCAACAAAATTGCTATTTGGTTGGTTGGTTTTTATTTTGGAAGAAAGTAGTAGAGGGGCAGTCAATTAAGCTACATCATACACTTCATCTTTTCTGGGTTGTTGTATGCACAATGCTGTAGATTAACAGTGAACTCCTTTTTGCATTTTAAATACTATCTCTGTCTTCTAATCTTGGTATTGTTCACATTCTTTTATCCTTCCTTTCTTCTCAGGAACACGGCATTTTCACATGTTTTCAGCTTCTCTAAAGAAACTTTCGAAAATCCTCACTTTTCAAGTCTGAAGGAGACCTGTTTGAAATAATGTAAAAACCAGGAAACTGGATAGAACACTTTTCCTCAGTCTATGATACTGGGACAGAGGCAGCCATTAGGACAAGCTCTGTGAAATATCCCTCCTCAACTACCATGGTGACTCCCAAACTCAAAAAGAAACCAGACCTTCCTATGCACAGAGACAAATACAGTGGGAGCAGAGTAAAAGTAAACACCATATCCATTTTAGTCTTATTTTTATTTGGTTATCAAATGAAACTATTATGCAAAAACTGAGCTGGACAGACCTGGACTGGTGATCTCTAGGGTAAGGTAAGGGAGGAGAGAGTACATTTTTCAAAAAGCTAGCGAGCTTTTGGCTAAAAAATAAATGAATGAAATGACAAATAGTCTTAGCTACTAACACCCTAAAGTCAGAGGAGAAAAGCGAAAGAGCGAAGATCTGTAAAAACACATCCTTTCTCTAAAAATACAGTTTGCCAGACAAACCTTTTAATCATGTAAGAGTTATGTTCAGCCACTAAAAACACAGGTAAAACACTCTGAGAAAGTCATCTGAATCATTTTTCTGTGTGACCTAGGCTTAAATCACTTTATAGGGAGTAATAGCAGCAACATGAATAACTGAAGAGCATCAAAGAAGGGAAAAGGAAGACATGCAGAGCCTCATACTTTTGCTACATAAATCACTGCTGCTTTGCAAATGTGGTTCAAACCCAGATCAAAACAGGTTGCCACCACTTGGTCCACATTAGCTTTACCTTGCACTTGTCCAGCCTTTTCTGTTCCTATTCATTAGTCTGCTCTTTAAGAAAAACAAACCAGCTGGCTTGTTCTTTCCTTTTGATTTTGACTGTCACAAGCATAATTTGCACATTAACCGGGCCATCTAATCTGTACCTGTCCTTGTTACATCCTTGTAATCTAATCATCTATTTCCTTTTTCTGTAACAATTTTCAGACTAAAGCCCCAATATCTCTTTATCTTTCTTGACATCTCTTTCTTGGTTGAAATTTGACTTTTCTCCTGTTTTCTGAAAAGCACAAGTAGGAGAGGTTCTTCCTTTCCCCACCCTCTTTTTAGTGATTTCTTTTGCTCACCTCCTGACATGCACCTCATTAGCCTGCAGTGTATGCTCAATTTCTGCATTGGCTGGCTATCACAGAAGAAAATGGCTAGCTACTCCCGAAGGGCAGATACTCCTCAATCTCTACCTTTTGTAAAGTTGTAACCTTATCCACAGTCATACAATCATTCAAGGGAGTCTCATAAGAATTAGACTCACTCTCAGTGACAATAGCAATGACAGTTAAGCTGATATTAACATAATTAATAATGGTTCACATTTTCTGTCTGTTGTGATATTTTTGAAACACCACAGAAACCATTCTCCTGTTTCAAGTTAGGCACACGTTCTGTATGAAAACATAAATGCTGGAGCATATTGCATCCTCACTGGCAAACTTGAACCCCATATTTCAAGGCTGACTTGCAGCAGGACATGCACTATACATCAAACAAGCCATGTTCAACAAAGCTTGACCCAGAAACATCTACAGATAAGACACCTATCAAAAAAGAGCTGCTTGAGGTGATCTGTATGTTCATCACTTGGGATGACAAAAAAACCCCCAAACAACACTTGTAAAGGGCTTCTAGTTTGGAATCTCTAAGTTGTGATATCTCATAAGATGCTATATTTAGCTGGTGAATACTTTTACCCAATATTTCCCCAGCAAGATATTAAGATATGGCCATTCTGCCACAGATGTTTATAGAAAGTACAAAACCACAACTGAGGCAACATTATAGAATCACAGAATCACAGAATGGTGGGGGTTGGAAGGGACCTCTGGAGATCACCTAGTCCAACCCCCCTGCCAGAGCAGGGTCATCTAGAGCATGTTGCACAGGAATGCATCCAGGCGGGTTTTGAATGTCTCCAGGGAAGGAGACTCCTCCACCTCTCTGGGCAGCCTGTTCCAGTGCTCTGTCACCCTAAAAGTAAAGAAGTTTTTCTTCATGTTCAGATGGAATTTCTTATGTTCCAGTTTGTGCCTGTTGACCCTTGTTCTGTCTCTCGGCACCGCTCAAAAGAGCCTGACCTCACCTTCTTGACACCTGCCCTTTAGATATTTATAAGCATTGATAAGATCCCTTCTCAGTCTTCTCTTCTCNCCTTTCCTCATAGGAGAGATGATCCAGCCCCTTGGTCATCTTCGTAGCTCTCTGCTGGACTCTTTCCAGTAGTTCCTTGTTTTTCTTGAACTGAGGAGCTGAGAACTAGACACAGTACTCCAGATGTGGCCTCACCAGGGCAGAGTAGAGTGGGAGGAAAACCTCCCTCAACCTCATGGCCAATCTCTTTTTAATGTACCCCAGGATACCACTGGCCTTCTTGGCCACAAGAGCACATTGTTGGCTCATGGTCAGCTCCTAAATCCTTCTCCACAGAGCTGCTTTCCAGGAGGTCAGGCTCTAACCTGTACTGGTGCATGGGGTTATGTAGGACCCTACATTTGCCTTTGTTTAACTTCATTATGTTTATCTCCACCCAGCTCTCTAGTCTGTCCAGGTCTTGCTGAATGGCAGCACGGCCTTCTGGTGTATCAGCCACACCTGACAGTTTTGTATCATCAGCAAACTTGCTGAGGATACACTCTGTCCCCTCATCCGGGTCATTGATGAATATGTTGAACAAGACCGGAACCAGTACTGACCCCTGGGGAACACCGCCAGCTACAGGCCTCCAATTAGACTCTGCACTGCTGATCACAACCCTCTGAGCTCTGCCATTCAACCAGTTGTCAATCCACCTCATTGTCTACTCATCTAACTCGCACTTCCTAAGCTTACCTATGAGGATGTTATGGGAGACAGCATCAAAATCTGCGCTAAAGTCGAGGTAGACAACTGCTCTCTCCTCATCCACCTAGCTAGTCATTCTGTTATAGAAGGTTATCAGATTGGTCAAGCATGGTTTCCTTTCGGTGAATCCATGTTGACCACTCGCAATAACCATCTTTTTCTCCACATGCTTAGAGGTGACATCTAGAATGAGCTGTTCCATCACCTTTCCAGGGATGGATGTCAGGCTGACTGGCCTGTAGTTTCCTGGGTCCTCCTTCTTGCCCTTTTTGAAGACCAGAGAGCCATTGCCTTTCCTCCAGTCCTCAGGTACCTCTCCTGTTCTCCATGACCTTTCAAAGATAATGGAGAGTGGTTTAGCAACGACATCTGCCAGCTCCCTCAGCAGTCGTGGGAGCATCCCATCAGGGCCCATAGATTTGTGGGTGCCCAGTTTGCCTAAATGATCTCCAAACCGATTGTCCTCAATCAAGGGAAAGTATTTGTTTTTCCAGACTTTTTCTCTCACCTCCAGGGTCTGGGGTTCCTGAGGGCTAGCCTTAGCAGACTGAAGCAAAGAAGATATTCTGTAACTCCACCTCCTCTGTATCCTCCATCACCAAGGTATCCACATTCAGCAATGGGCCCCAGTTTGCCTAAATGATCTCCAAACCGATTGTCCTCAATCAAGGGAAAGTATTTGTTTTTCCAGACTTTTTCTCTCACCTCCAGGGTCTGGGGTTCCTGAGGGCTAGCCTTAGCAGACTGAAGCAAAGAAGATATTCTGTAACTCCACCTCCTCTGTATCCTCCATCACCAAGGTATCCACATTCAGCAATGGGCCCACAGTTTCCCTAGTCTTCATTTTGCTGCTGATGTACTTGAAGAAACCCTTCTTGTTGTCCTTGACATCCCTTGCCAGATTTATTTCCAAGTGGGCCTTAACCTTCCTCATTGCATCTCTGCATACCCTGACAATGTTCCTATATTCTTCCCAAGTGTCCAGTCCCTTTTTCCACATTCTGTAAACTTCCTTCTTCCATTTCAGGTTTTCCAGAAGCTCCTTGAGCATCCATGCAGGTCTTCTGCCTCATTTGCTTGATTTATTACTCCTAGGGATGCACTGATCTTGAGCTTGGAGGAAGTAGTACTTGAATATTAACTAGCTCCCTTGGACCCCCTTACCTTCTAGAGCCCTAACCCATGGGATTCCTCCAAGTAGGTATGTGACGAGGCCACAGTTAGCTCTCCTAAAGTACAGAGTTGTAATTTGATATACTGCCCTGCTTCTTCCACACAGNGTTTTCCAGAAGCTCCTTGAGCATCCATGCAGGTCTTCTGCCTCATTTGCTTGATTTATTACTCCTAGGGATGCACTGATCTTGAGCTTGGAGGAAGTAGTACTTGAATATTAACTAGCTCCCTTGGACCCCCTTACCTTCTAGAGCCCTAACCCATGGGATTCCTCCAAGTAGGTATGTGACGAGGCCACAGTTAGCTCTCCTAAAGTACAGAGTTGTAATTTGATATACTGCCCTGCTTCTTCCACACAGGATCCTGAACTCCACCATCTCACAGTCACTGCATCAAGGCTGTCTCCAGCCTTCACATCCCCAGCCAGGCTTCTTTGTTTGTTAGTACAAGGTCCACCAGCACACCTCTCCTTGCTGGATTGTCTACCACCTCTGCCAAAAAGTTATCATCAGTGCTCTTCAGGAACCTCCTGGACTGTGCATGCCTGTCTGTGTTGCCTTTTCAGCAAATAGGGTGATTGAAGTCTCCCATAAGAACTGGGGCCTGTGATTGTGTGGCTATTTCCAGCTGCCTGTAGATGGCCTCATCAACGTCCCTGTCCTCATCAGGCGGCCTGTTGCAAACACCCACAACAGTGTCTCCCATATTAGCCTGCCCCCTTAATTCTTACCTATCAGCTCTCAACTTGTTCTTCATCCATGCCTAGGCAGTTTGATACATTCCAGTTGCACTCTAACATAAAGAGAAATTTCACCACCTCGCTTGGTGTCCTGTGTTTCCTAAATGTAGCCATCCACGACAGCATTCCAGTCATGTGAGCTATCCTACCATGTGTCTGTAATTGCAATGAGATCATGGCCCTGTGACTGCACACAGATCTCTAGTTCTTTCTGTTTATTCACCATGCTGCATGCATTGGAGTACAGGCATTTCAGAGATGTAATTGAGCTTGCAGGTTTCCCTGGAGGGATGAAAGATGATCCACCATAGCCATACACACCCTCAAGGTCATTGGCCTTCTGGTTTTCATCTTGGGAGGCAGCTTAGGAACACTTGTCGCTGCTCTGGCTGGTCTGGTTTATTCCCCAGTTGGATGCAATGGCATGAGTATTGCCATTTTGGACCCTGCTCCCCCAGTCCTTCAGTTTAAAGCCCACCTCATCAAGTCAGTCAGCTTGCTGCCAAAGATTCGATTGCCTCTTCTAGACAGGTGGGTTTCATCCCTCCCTAACAGGTTGTAGTCAGGAAAGAATGTCCCATTGTCATAAAAGCCAAAACC
>VXBH01007194.1:22033-49984 GCA_013400035.1 Rynchops niger
TTTTTTTTTTTTTTTTTTTTTTCCCTACCAGAGTCCAATTTGGACTAACAACTTTATTTCCCCACAGCTTTGAAGCCACTTCTAGATTTCTAGTTCTCTTACTTCCATTCTGAGTGCCTGAAGAGGTTTTGACATAAACCAACGGGAACTGCTTGCTCTCTATAATACAGCTGTTATTTCACAATAAAACAAATAACCAGAACCCAGGTTTTGAATGATTTCTAAACTCCGAATAAATGAACTCTGAAAGTAACAATTAGAAGCAGGAACCCAGTGAAAGCCTCCTCAGAGATGAAATTCACGGAAATTTAGAGTATTGCTAAGTTACATAAATAAGGCTAATTAAAGCACAACTGTACACTTGCAAGCAGTGGGTGTCAGGAAGAGAGGAAGATGGACTAGAGGCAGCTTTATTTCTAACTGCCAATTCTGGAATACACCAAGTACTTTTCTGTTAATTACATAGATGAAGGAAATTAGGAAACTGTTTGATACACATAGTACTGAGCTCCATACCAAAACAAGGCTGGTTAGGAATACATTTTAGCAGGAAACAAAAATTATTTTTGAACCATAGAAAAGTACAATCTTTTCCAACCCATGCAAGGTTGAAAAGCAAAATTTGTCCTATGAAATCAAACCATGACTGAGATTTGGAACAAATAAAATCCATCAGAAGAACCAGAGTCAGCCCTTTGTACAAGCAATGAGAGGTAGCACAGAAAGTCACGAAGTCCACACAGAAGCTTCAACAAGGGTGGACTCGGCTCCAAAGACACGGGTCAGAAAATAAAATGCTATATTACACAAAAATGCATTTGAAGAAGAAAGGCATGTGGAAATTAAGATCAAAGTAAAAAAGCACATGGACATGAGAAAACTGTTTTATCATAGGGAAGTGATAAACATAAGCCAAGGTAAGCCTGGAGATTGGAAAAGAAATTCAAGAAATGCAATAGATTACATCACTTAGCAAAAATTTGCAAGCTGCAGAGATATACGTAATTTGAAAAAAAGAATGACAGTAACCCAGCTAGCTCTGATAAAATTCTCATATGAATAAAAGATACAACTCAGATATGCATGCTCTAGTGAAAAAAAAAATGCAGGATATTTATTCATTTCAAAGGGGGCAATGATACAAAAGTTAGAGTGTTGCTAAAACCAACAATCTTAACACAAAAGGGAAAGTCACAAACTTTAGTACGTCACTGGATAAAATCCCTCAGTATACATCAACTAAAAACATCTGAGTAAATAACAAATTAGCAAAGAAATAATTTGTTAAAGTGCTGGGGGAAAAAAGTACTCAGTGTTGCATCAAAGGTGTGTCAGACCCATGATCTCACTGAAAAATATACTTGTAAGGAGGGTGGGAGGAAAACATACTGGTAGCAATTGCAGAAAACACTAACAGAAATCATTACAGAAAATGTCAGAGTCTAACTGTTCCACACTTTTTCCTTAAGAGAGCTTCTCCCCAAGGCACTGAATGACAGAACATCCATAAAGGCATATTTTATCTCAGGCTAAGAGGCTGCCTTCGCTAGTCATTGATTGTGGGGAGGGGAGAGAGAAGGAGACACAACTTTTACTTATTTATGTAATTCCTTCACATGCATTTACGTTTAAACTGGGATGGTTCCCACTGGGAGAGAAAATCTAGGGGACACAGCTGATATTAAGCACACTTTTTTCTTCTTTTGAAGGATCGGCTAAATTCACTTTCGTAAAGAACATTCTTGTTATTTCAGCCAAATCATGGCTCCAGATCAAGGCCTGCACATGCCACTTGGACTGTATTAAACAGCTCATTTGTCTTACCCATGCATGACAAAAGAAATAAAAGAATGTTTCCATGGCATTGAAAGTACAGAATTTGCGTGTTTATGAAGAAGAACACAAAAAACAGCGTGATATAGACTGGTAAGAAAATTGATATAACCATTCAGTTGACATCAGAGGACCCAAATTTAGTCTAAGTATAAATCCACAGCTCTTAACTACCACAAGAATACCCTAACTAGCAAGCTGACTGTTCTGTTCCTCAGAGAAAGGAGGTGGTACTATAGTCACCATGCACTGAACAACGAAGAATAGGATAGACTAGTTGTTACTGCACTCACCAGAAGAGGAAAATCTCGGGTCCTTTTTTTCCAGCAGTGACTGTTTCTGCATTTGGATGAGTATTAAACTATTGTGTAAAGGTGAGCATCGCATTACACCACATCACACCCCTTCCTTCTGCTCTTCTCCCTTCTCAGAAGACATCCAGAAGTAAACAAGAAAAATATATCTTTAGGCAGCCTTATTCTGTCTGAAAATAACATGTGAAGTGAGAACATTAGTTGTATTAAAGACCCACAGAAAATGCAGATGAAAGAATATCTGCATGATCTGATGAATCCTGAGCAGACATGTTTACATTCATGTGGTTCTGACCATGCCAAGGTGATCTTTGTAGTTAAACTGCTCAGTCAGTGCAGGGTCCTGAAGAATTCATTGTCAAGAAAGTTCCTCGATCACAGTTCTAGACACTGATGGGAACAGCGGATGTAGTCCAATGACTTTTGTGTGTGACTGGTAGGCTAAGGGAAATTTCAGGTCTCCTGAATCCCTATCCTATTCAGTAGGTAGTAATATTCTTCACCTAAAATGTTAAGCACATGCCACATGCATCCCAGCATCCAATTTAGTAGCAAAGGCAAAGAAATACAATGAAGTTCTGTGGATATGTGAGATCTGGAAAACAAAGGTATTCAACTTTCAGGCATCTCTTTTGAATGCCACTGCGACAATTTCATCTGGGAATCTCATCAGACAGTTAAAATGAGAACAGACCAAGAAAATATTTTGAATCATTGCTGTCCTTTACTAATACGTACTAAATACAGATCCACAGAACAAGAGACACTGGTGTTAGACTTTTCATCTTCTCTTCCTTTTTTTCATATTTTTGTAGGGAAGCATCAAAACAGTGCTAAAAAGGTCCTTTGATGTGGACATGTGGTGATGTTGACAAACTCACAAACAAAATGAGAGCAAAATTTTTGCTTGAGCTGTATGGAACTGCCCTAGGAGAAGGAGAAAGTTGACTTAACCGTAACCACCATTCAGGGAAGAACTGACTGGAACGAAAGTTGAGTACGTCTTTCTACCTGAGGGGAAACCCCCTTGTAGATAGGGAGACAGTCTCATTCTGTGCATTACTCTTACTCTTCCATAGCCACAGCAGTCTTGTAAACCATGCACAAAGTCCTTGTTTTGGTGACCATTACGACATAACTTCTTGTAGACACTGAAATGCAAAATGAATGTAAGCCTCTCATCAAAAAGGTAATTTTTTCTCATCTCTTGTCACTATATCCTGCTGCAAAACATTAAACTAAAGACATCACCCACTTTAGGATTTCTTTTTTCCTGCCAGAGAGTTTTTAAATATCCACAAAAGATTATTAATTCATCAGGTGCATTTCCTTCAGCCATATCTGCAGCCTCCTTTAATACTGAAACGAGCCATCAAACACTGAGAGGAAGAAAAACAATATTATTTGGTAATTAAGATCCTGGTAATGCAAGGCTGCAATTGCCCCCAATTACCTCAGCAGAAACATTTGCAGGTCTCTCATGCTCAGTGACACTGGTTGGTACATTACCCATGTACACCAAATAATTGGATGTCCATTTCTTTATTAAGGAAAACAAGCAACTTAATGTAACAGTAAGAGATTTCTAACAATTTGCACAATAACTTGTGATAAAATGTTAAAATAAATAATGTAAAAACATGTCTCAAAAAGCAGACAATTTCTTCAAGGAAGGTACAGCCTCAGTGTAGAGTCACAAACACACTGAGTGAATATTCCCAGACAGATGGCAAACAGAGAAATGAGGCATAGAACCTTTTGACTTGCAGGCCTGGAAAATTACTCATTTTGTTTAAAATAAATAATATCACACACACTTCATCCTCCCCCACCCTCCTGCTGTGTGTCAATAAAGTTTTGACTTTATTAATCTATTTCTGATGATCCAACAGAATTAGAATTTAGCCTGCAATGAAGTCTAAGACAGAACAGAAAATTGATAAGCACCAGCCAATCTGGCAGTGCAAATTTTTTAAAGAAAACAGTCCAATACAGGTTCAACATTAATAAATCTTTCTGGTGAAACAGAGATGTCCTGACAGCTGTAATGCCTTTGGCCACTCCCTAACAAATGACAAGTATACCAAGTCTAACAGCAGGAGGTTCAAGAGCAGTTTCTTTAATTTGCTAGGCATGTAGAACAATTCTCTCTATTTTTTCTTCTCTATATTTTACTTTCATGAAAAAGAGATAATGAATCTATTGAAAAAAATTAGTGGTATAAAAGAGTTTTGGTGTTCTTCTCTTTTTAATTTAAATTTGCTTATTTACCATTATCCTTTAACTGCTGCTTATGTTGCCAGATTTGGAAGTGTAAGGAGAAAGAGAAAGAAAGGAAAGAGTGTCTGCTATGCCTTCTGCTTTCAGGAAAGGTCACTAAGTAAGCACTCAGATGGTAACTGACCTAGCCAGAGAATTAGCAAATAAAGAAAGTGACAAGCAAAACTAATTTGAGATGAAAGCTGCTGAAATTTTCTTATGGAAGGAACCAAATACTTCCTTTCACAAGGACTGTCCAAGACAAGTCAACAGTCATGTCACTGCATATATTTAGAAGTTTGGTTCTCATGATTATGTTGCATGAGACGTGTGATGTGATTGTCTAAATACATGAAATGCTAAATAAAATTACCCTACAATAGTCTTTGACAATACCGATCAGAATCAACATTTTGCAGGACAATTTAAAAACAATTTAAAATATGTCAGTATTGTTATAATAAGATATTGAGGCAGAGTAGAAGCAAAAAACAACATGGAGTGGATTCAGAGATCAAGGAGTTCAACTACACTGAAAACAAGGTTAATATCACTAGGTATTTTACATTAAAAGGAAAGTGGAATGTCCATTCTATGGCAGAATGTAACCATGGTTTTTACTTCAAACCAGTATTAAAAACTACTTACAATTTTAGCATATATAAAATGAAAAATCAAGAAATAAATAATTGATACGATTATGTTGCTCTGAAAATATAAGTTTTTAATGTGAAATGATTTATCTGTACAATGTCAAATAACATATCGAATGTGAGGGGTGAAAAGAAAAAAATTTTTGTTAAGTATGTAACATAAAATTAGATGTTTCCACTAGCAAAAAGCAGAGTATTTTTAGGTAGTTATACTTTTGGAAGTTTTTGAGTTAAAAAAAAAATCAACACATTCAGTAGACATTGAAATTTTGACAAAAGTAATAGCTTTGTAATGTAAACCTTTCTATTCAACATTTTCCAACAATCTGAGGTAAAAGCACAGTGATATCACACATAACCACCTCCACATTAACATTTCTAATGAGCCAGGTTCCCTGTAAGTGCAATAATAAATAAAAAAATTAATCCTGCCTGATTTTTTATTTGCTGGTTCACCTACACTTGCAAAAGTAAAGGCCTCATTTGGACATACAAGAGAAGGGACTACATGTCCATTAGCTGTCCATATTTTCAAAAGAACACTGCATTTTTGTGATTATACTTTAAGAGTTGTCAATGGTCAGGTAGATGACAAGTATCCTGAAAAAAAACAGTTAACACTCCTGCTCAGCAAGACTTGAACTGCAGTACAAATCTTAAATTGAACATGACTACTAGTAAGATTTCCTTTTCAACGTTTTTTATTGGGAGCACGTATTCTCACATAATAATACCCACTGAAATCTTCCAAAGAGTTTCTAATTATGCCAAGTATACTCCAAAAAAGATTATCAAGTGTCCCTGAAGTTTTCAATAGCTCCTGGCTGAAAAACATCAGGTAATATAATAAGCCAACTTATTGCTGATCAGTTCCAACTCATGCTGACGTTGGCTCTAGTCTCAGGTCACGGTTTTCTATACGTGAGGTACAATTCCAGGCTTTAAGCATGATCTGCTCCTCCGTAAAGAAACAGAACAAAACAATTATCAGCAAAATTAAATTGCTCTGGTTAAGAATTACAATTCTCTCAGGACAAAATGAAAATGGCAGCTTCTTCCAGCTCAGACAAGCTTTTAGGAACTTAAAGCTACAGTACACGAAACAAAATCATGATGTTACATAGCTCCATCACCCATATTACCCATGAGTGCAGTATCTTTTGGTTCTCCAGGGGCACACAGCAGACTTTTGGCCCCAAACGCCCTAAAATAAGGTCAGCTACAAGCTTCAGAATATGAGGCAAAACACAGCACACAGCTTCGAGGACTCACAAAGCTGTTAGGCATTTCTGCCCCTTCTCACCCCTGCTCTCCGATGCAGCTTTGCACAATGACGATGGCACTTTGATTAGCGAGATTCCGAAGGCAAAACGGGAGCACAGTAGCTAGCAAAGCAGCATTTGCTATTTTCATTTCAGCTGCGCAGACATGCTGAAATAATGATCCTGGCAACATGTTAGCAAAACATTAGAAAGACTTTAGTAAGCAAATAATTTAATTACATCCTTCTCTCAGGCAGTTTATATTGCACGACCCCTGACCTTTTATATTGCTGTACCTAAACTCAGCATGGGATTCACACTTCCCATTCCTGTCACAGAATCTCTCCATCTTGTACCATTTAATATAGTGTGCTCCAGGTGTTCTGTGGTGAATGAATAGTTATATTACTACCTGTCAGACACAATCACACTCTATTCATCATCTGCGGCTGGCTGCGTGAAGCCCTGCTTCCAGCAGGCTCCCTCTCTATTTCCTTGTTCAAACGTCTGCAGTGCTTTCGGCCCATCTGTCAAGCCTGTCATTTAGAGGGAAAACAGTATCAGCGCTTTAAATATATGGAGTTCTCTATTGAAACAGTGCTGTGATTGAACTGTCAGCATTCCCAGTATCACAGACAGTAATTCATGACTGGTCAGAGCTCCATTTAGGTTGCTATTACTACGCTGACCTTGCCGGGTCACACTGAGATGTTTTTTTCCCCTTTGCAGTTAGGTCTATAAATAGTGCAATTAACCTTTCAAGAATTACAAAATGTTCTTGGTTCCCCTCCTCCACAAATTCACTTGCTGTTTGCAGCATTTATAATAATCAAGGGGAAAAAAAAAATTCAACAGGAAAGGACATTTCTCTCTGCTGAAGTGTACACCAAGTGTCAGTGAAAAACAAATACTGTAACACCCTTCGTCCCACAAGCCTTTCTCAGGCAAAGCTTACATAGCTATTGTCAGGAGCCTTGCCTTAAGTTCCACTTTTCTGGATTCAAACCTAACATCTCAAAGTACTCCAAAATACATGACAGCTGAAATAAGTCCCTCTGTGGATGCTACAGTATAACCTCATGTTCTATGGATTTTTTTTTTTTTCCTTATAAATTTGATTGTGAAACAAAATTCTGAAATGAAAGCATTCTGCAAGTCATTGCAAAATAAAAAAATAGTTCTTAGGCACATGCAGTTCCTGGTCTTTTTGCAAAAGTGCCCTTTGATTTAAGAAAAAAAAAAGAGCAGAACAAATCTCTGTGGATCAGAAGTTCATATATATCTCCTTTTGGAACAACTGACAAAAGTGGTTTTGTATGAACTGCTGATCATGAGATGACTCCATCTGGTAAAGACTAATCTCCGTGTAACTTATAAGTCACCTATTAACCAGTATCTCTCCAGACCTCAAAGCATTTGAAATAGATCAGCTTTCACTTGTACCTTTATACAAAAAGCAGTGACAGTAAGCTCATGTGATCCAATATTGGACAGTACATCAAAGTTCCTCTGAATTTTGAGGATTCTGAATCACTGAACAATATAGTACACCTGTAATGAATGTATGCCTGAGTCTAAGTCTGCGTTTGCATCCTCACTCACAGCCTTTTTTGGCAGTTAGACCATGATCCTGGGTCTGGGTAGTCTCCATGCAGCTTCTCCGAATCCCTCCAGCTGGAGGAGGGCCAGCAAAACCAGGCAAGAGAGACTGAATGCTCATGAGGTGTGAACAGGTTAAGAGAGAAATCAAAGAGGTTAGTTCAAGTCACTGGGGGAACACAGCAGTATGGGGAAGAATGTGCCCCATCTGCCTCCTTCAATCTAACACCAAAGCCCTAATTTGAACAAAACAACCATGTCTCAATAGACTTGCTGTGTTAAAGCTTAGGGCTCTGGCCTTGATTACATTTTCAGATGTAGACATGGTCTTGTCACTGTTCTTCTCTGGGGAGATGTCTGGACTTCTGTGATTGCAGCCAAATATACATAACAAAGCTAGCTAAACCTAGGTAATTGCTGAGATTTCTGGTATCAATACCATTTAAATAAACATTCAGAAAATAATTCAAAACACTTTTTTTGGTGATTATTTTGGGGGATTTTTTTTTTTTAAATACGTAATCTAAAGTGTAGTTGTGTTTACCAACACAAACCTAGGCAATTTAAAAAATCCAGATAATCCATTTTCTCAATATCAGCTAAGTTGGGTGATTCATTGGAAAGCCCCCTCCACAAGTCTGTGTTATACATAGCTGCAAAGATCATCATGCTGCAAATGCACAAGAAACACAAATGCCAAGTAGAAGACTTACACAAAGCAAAATTACTTAGTATATGAAAGTGAAAGGCAGCAGAGAAAAAGTAAAAAAGGTATTTTCAAGGCAATATTATCTTCTTATTACAGACACAGAGTGAAATTAATTATGTAGCTTCAGCCAGTCTGAATATTTTGGACTCTGAAAGAAAGATACAGCAGCAGAAATCACTCCCTGCGTTGTTAGCAGTTTCCTGAATGTCTCCTCTTTAGTCTTCTCCACCATGAATGCAAATGTCAGAGCTTATTACAGATATTGAATAAGTATCATTAAGAAATAATTTCATCTGGTTTCTCCTTTCTTGGAGAGAGTCATAAAACAGAGTGACACACAACAGTGCCCTTGTTGTTGGTTTTAGCATTTTTAATGAATACTTCAGTATCTGCCTGCCCTCAATCTGAAGGCAAAAGCTTTTACATATTATAGAGGCAGAATAAGTGTAAGTCTCATCTCATTAACTGTCATATTACCAGGCTCTATGCCATACCATTCAAGTTTCACTGAGCATTCAGGATTGCTTAATTGCGTACAGTAAAAACAGTCTGCTGAGACTTTCCCTTTCAGATTAATATGGAGGCACAAGGACAGAGGTCATCTTCGTGACTCATTCTTACTTGCCACTGCATTAATTCAAAATGACAGAGGCCTTTTGTTAGCGACAAAAAATAAAGTAAGCATTTGAAAAATAAAATGTTTACATCTAAGGATAAAGAGACACTTTAATTTTGCAGACTAACAATTCTTTCTCTCCTCCCCTTCTCTCTGCGTTGGTGTTAAACTGCGTAGTACATTCCTTATAAATTATACCACCGTATGTTAATTATGGTGTGCTGACACTGCTTGTCATTACTAAACCTACTGCATGCTTTATGTGCTCAGATTTCAATAGCTATTTGTTCTACAAAATGTTTAAAAGCCATACAAGTTACTGAGACTGGTCATTGCTCGCATCTCTCTCTAAGCCTTCCCATTTTGTTCTATTTTTAAGCCAAACACATATCTAAATCCCAGTTGTGTGGTTTGTATTCCAAAAATGCTGCTATCCTTAGTCAAAATGACTGTCCTTACCAGGAGTCTCTGACACATTCCTGTCGGAAACTCCTTACTCCTTCACCTCTGCCTCTCCTTTGACACAATTCCTGAAGATTTTAGGTATCAAGCACATGCACGTAGATATGCCACTCACATTCATGTATAATCATCCACACACAGAGGATTGTACTGCTTATCTCTGCTTTCCAATGAAAAAATCAGAATGAGCATTTTCTCAAAAAATAAAAGCTTTGTCTCTCACTTAATCCCTTTTCAGAGCTACACCCTGCAAATGGAAGAAAGATGCCAATAAGGTTAATCACCCAGTTTGCTGCATTCTCAGAAAATAAATTAGATGGATTATCATTCTTCATCCAGCAATTTTGTATGCTATGTCTTTCTTCAGAAAGCACAACATCCATTTGTGTAAATGCAGACAATCTTGAACACAAAGAAATCCTAGCAATCTACTTAAATAATCTTGCCTTCTTCACAAAATAATATATGCAGCTACGTTTAAAGGAAAGAATATGTCATTGTAAATTAAAGTGTGTGTTCCCTAAACATCCTAGACAGACCTCCAGTGTTTCTCTGATGTTTTGGAGAATGTAATCTCATTTCAATATATAACGGATTTTTTTGGTTTTCCAACTGTATTACTTGGTTTAATAAATCCCAAAACTTTACTCACTTACAGTTTTAGACAAAGACAACTGTAACACAATCTCTATACTTCAGTATCCTTTTATTCTGTGTTATCAGCAATGGGAGACTTTGAAAAACTTTGTCACCTTGTCAGGGAAGAACCAACACACTGCTGTTAGTTGTAATTACTATTAGCTTGAGTAGTCTGAATAGAAAAAAAAATAGGGCATCAGCTTTGCTTTTTCAGGTGTATCTTCCTTCCAATATTTTTCAAGCATAATCCAGGTCCTCATGGATTTACACACAATCAGAAACACTGAAAAACATTCTGAAATCATGGGAACAGTTGATGTTGCTTTATCATCGTGACACTAAGGCACAAAATTTGACATCTCCACATCACAACTTTAAAAGGGTATCCACAACCTACCACTGGATAAGGTCATCTGAAAGCTTCTAACCAATGAGTTAATCGCTGTCAAAATAGAGTTGGCTTCAGTATACTCTCAGTGTTTATTTACAGCCCCCTAGAACTACAACCACCTATTACACAAGCACTGATGCTTTGCTTCATCATCTACATGCTCATTTGACTTGTAGCATGGTATATTTCCCCTATTGTCTTATTACTATCAAAAAATGACACAAACTTTAAGGCTCACATGAGGGAAAATTGCAAGTGGGTGTTAAAGGCCAAAGGAGACAATTTCAGGGAAGTCCAATACAAGCAAGTGACCAATTGAGGTCTTTGACAGAAAGGCATAGTAGCTTTCACCATTAACTTCTTAGCTGAGTTCATTCAGTCATTTAGGAGCCCAGAGAATTCCTTCTAAATGAATGTTTAACTCAGTTATAAAATTAAGAGAAAAAGAAAGAAAGGATTGGCACATGAACTACAAAGGGAAAATTGCTAACAGGTTCCCCTTTTTAAAGGCTGAAGAACACTTTCTAACAAGGATCTAGCTGGACAGGTAGGAGTCTGGAGGACATACAAGACCCAATACAAAACAATACAATGTGATACAATACAATACAATGCAATGCAATTGGATGGCAAATTTTCTTTCTGGGCCCCACAAGAGGCATGCTGGTCCTGCAGTTCTTTTGGTTCACTTCATGCAGCTACAGTTTGTGAGGTAAAGGGCAGTGACAGGAATGTTTGCGTTTATATTCCCCACCTTTTGAAATATTTTGTACCAGGATGTAACAGGGCCTCTGGTCCTATTTGGTCTGAATAGTCCAAAAGTTGCAGGTATTCCCAAAGTACTACTGGAGAACAATTTCCTGAGCAAAACAGAAATTATAACTGGAAAGAACGCAGGTACAAAGGAAAAGAGGCTTCAAGTATCTGCACGCTTAAGAAAGCTAGTTAGAGAAAATTTCCCTGATTCAACAGATCCAAATTACAGGTTTTCAAAATCAAGATCAGAGGAATTAGAGCAAACACGCGTAAATTGAACTTTTTACACCTCTGATGCAATTAAAAGTATTTTTTGCTAAAGCACTTGAGTGAATAGCCTTTGAGATTTATGAAGGGAAGCAGATCAGCTGTTCTTGGTATTTTTCTTTAAAACAAACCCTAAACTGTTTGGTCAGACTATGGAGAACAGCAGAACAACTGGGTTCTTATGCTCCGGGGAAAAGCAGCTTGCCTTTGGAGAAAGTAAACAGTGATGTTTCAACTGCAGCCCTGGAAGCATCAGCTACGTTAGAGCACACACTTAAACAGTCTTTTTTCTGGAAAGACAGTTTGTGATTTTGGGAAAGTAATTCTTCTTTGCAATAGTTTAAGACAATTAACATGTATTTTCCACGCACATATTTTTAATGTTAAAAAGAAAGCTGTGGAGAAATTCTAAAATCAGCTTTAAATTACACTCAGGGTCATGTCTGACTCAAACCAGAAATAGTTGCAGAAGCCTGAATAATTCTAGTTTGCTCTAATTTGAATTTTTTTTCTCTTTCTGGTAGTTTTTTGTTTTTCATTAACTTTGTGGTATTTTATTCTTAGGTCATCCAAACTGTCAAAAACTGAGATATTGCTTTAAACAAGGTACATCGACCTCAAAAACACCTCAGTAGCAACCTTTCAAACCCCAGTTCACACAAATAACTCAAGGCACAGAAGAAATCCAATTCAATTACACACGTGTAACAAGAATTAAATAAAAACATCCAATATGTTTATAATTATAACATACAAAATAAACCATACCAAATCAAATTACACTGGGTACAAACAAACAAAAAGCTACTCATATTGCAAGAAGATGGAATTAATATCATCATACAAATGAATTAAGTAACCCGTAAATTCTTTGAAGCAGGTACTTACAAGATTTCCAACAGTTGAGAGAATATAGATGACAAAGAATGAGGCCATCATATGAAGTATGGAAGATGGGAAAATTCAGCTTAACCCAGATGTTTTAAAATAAATGAGGGTACTGATTGAGAGTGGGAAGGTTACAGTGATCTGAATAGTTGACCCCTCTTTCAAGAAGCTTGATAAATAGGAGACTGCAAGAAAACAGAAGTTATTCACATTCTGTGCCATGGTGGTCTAGGATATATGTAACTCAAAAACGTTCATACACTAGTAGGTTTTTTTTTGTTTTAAACAGACAGTTGGTCTATTGCGGTGTATGCTTGATGTTGCTACAACTGGTGCCAATGAAAAGTCAACATGCTCTTTGAATAAACTATCTTTTTTAAGGAAAACAGGGTGTGAGGTTTCGTCTATAGAGGATCTTCTTTTTGTTACACAGATATGAGGTAACTCAGTTCTTTTCTCCTAGCGAACATTTCATACAGCCAAAAAACTCCTTAAGATGATTGGTACCTTCTTAGTAGCTAATATAGTCCCATTCAACTTTCCAAATTTCTATTCACTGTTTACATAATGCAATAGAAGTACTCTAGTTGTGTATAGTTACATGTGAAATATTCTATCAAATCTTTTCTTATTCTGTTAGAAGTATGAAGCCAGTTTTGCAAAACAAGAGGTCTAACGTATGCATAGAACTTAGACCATGCAAGGACCTACAGGTCCAAACAGATCATCCTATTTCCAAAATGCAAACATAACTATGCGGTTATACATAATCATGAGCTTTGTGAATACTACTTCTTACTTTTCTGCGTGCAACTAGCATGCTTGGTTTTATAATCATGCATCGGGAGCACATTTTGAAAAATTCAGTTAAAGGTGTCTGTACCTTCAAGGATGAATAAGGCAGTAGACCCATTAACACAACCAAGATTAGGATATAAATAAAGTGCATTGCATAATAACCAAATCACATATGTGATTATAAATTTCGTACCTAAAATT
Organism: Rynchops niger; assembly: GCA_013400035.1. Classification (NCBI taxonomy): domain Eukaryota; kingdom Metazoa; phylum Chordata; class Aves; order Charadriiformes; family Laridae; genus Rynchops; species Rynchops niger. Next base: position 35,681 of record VXBH01007194.1, read on the forward strand.
TCTTGCCTTTGCCTTGAGGTCAAAAGCCTAATGATAATAGCAAAAAGCTAAGATCTAAAAGGACCCAACAGCTTCAAGAGCTTTCAAGCCATGTGATTTCTGTTACTCAGATTCTCAGAAAACTAACAAAGTCTCATTTCAATCAGAGAACATCCCATTCAGCAATAATAAAATTAACTAAATTGTAATAGGGTAAAAATGCTTAACAATGCAACAAATGCATTGAACTTAAAGTTAGTTAATACTGACAGGCATCTTTATTAAAAACTTATTTTTAAAAATCATTCTGTAGGGTCCACATAATACTGCAATAAAGTCCACAAGACTGATTCTCATGAATTTGTACTTCATGGAGGACTTCCCATAGGCACTAATTTTATCTCCATCATGAAACTTATGACCTCTCTCCTTCTCCTCCTCAGGTCTGAGAGCAAGAAAAAATGCTCAGAGGAAGCTATAGCATGGACTTTCCTTTGGCCTCCACGTCCACAGTATTTGAGAACATCAAACTATATCTCTTTTTTCACTATTCTCTTTTTAAGCTTGATTATATATTTTATCTAATGACTATTTAGTGGAGTGGCATGTGATTCCAAAAGGATAAGCCACTAAAACCTCTGACTTGTCAACTATATTTCACACTTCCCTGAGCTTCTTGAGCCCTTCTTCCCATCCTGTATCCTCACCAAAAGGAACATTTCAAGCAGTGGAATCACATCTGATGCTGCAAACAGAAACAGAAGTGACAAGCTTTCACTGCTTCTTGCTGTTCTACCAGTGTGCTGTATGAGTGGTGTCCAGTTCTCATTGGATTACTTCACAAATATGTAGGCTGCAGACCATGTGTTGTCCTTGAGAAAGAACAACTATAATAGCAGGGTCTCCGTTCTCTCAGACGTATCTTATTTACAAAAAGATTGGAAACCAGAAGTGGTGAGAAAGTATAATTTCAATCAGTTCAGTAATAATTTGTGAAGTACCAAAAGAATGAGGAGCACAGCTACAAAGAAGTCTGGGAAGTGGGATATAGAGGATAATAATATGTAGCTTTCGGGTTCTTGGATGGAGTGAAATTTTCGGTTTCTGAGGTACTCATACTACATTGACAGCCAAATGAAGTTCTTCCCGTATTGTTTTCCTACTTTCATTGATTGGCAAAGTGCTAGTATAAATGGACGTCTGGCAACACATTTAAGGATTCAGATTCAATCTCATCTGCAGAATTTCATTTCAAGACCTTGCAAAAGATGATCAATAACTTAATCTGCAAACCATTTGCAGTGTAATGAAGTCATACCCAGAGCATGGCTTCTGCAAGTCCTTATTAAATTTGGGTGTTTCACATGTATTGACGGCATCATTGCAGCCCTCTAGTCTTCAAACACTGAAAGTCAGGGATGCCATGCTTTGTAATATGCCGTTTAAACCTACTGGGGGATATCACAAACAATGGTAGCAGACAACTGTATTTGAAGAAAGAATGCTTGAAGTTGACTCATTAATTGGAACAATTTGGGTGTGCATTCTGTATTGTTTCTCATGAGGAAAAAAAAAGTAGCAAAAAGCTGAAGATGACAACTGAAAACAACTTATGTCTTGAAAATCTTGCACATGCAGACAAACACTTCCTTCCTGGGAAAACAAAACAAAACAAAAAACAAAACCAAAACCGAACAAAACAAATGAATTGGTTAGTTGAGGTAGAACTGATTTAGTATTTACAACTAAATACAACTAAATTACAATTAAATTTCTCTAGAAGGACCCTTTCACAGACACAATCAGGTGCTACTTCATCAGTTTGGTAGGCATGCATCACTCAGCTGAGAACTGCACATTCATAACTACAGGCATATAGGTGATTAGCACAAATCAGAGCTAAAATTTCACCACACGATATGGTCATAAGTGACTAGCGTCATCTTTAGTCAGCTTTCTTCAGCAAGTGTGTTAAACTGTGTAGAGTCTAAAATGTAGCTGGTATGGTTTAGACTCACTTTCAGCTAGCAAACAGCCATGACGGCTTACATGGTCACACACTCATACTGTGTCTACTACTGTGTTTCTGCTACAGGGTCTTGCTCTGTTTCCATTCTGCATGTGTTAAATATGCCCATACTTCAGCCACTCCAGCATAGAACTCAGAATACCAGCACAAACCCTTCCTCATCAGGAGTTTAAATATATGTCCCTTTTCCCAACTGCCATGGGATGTGTCTAATAAAAGGACATTTTTTATGGATTAAACTACTGTTACTAGATTTGCTGGAGTTTGCCAAGCTTTGCATCTCTTGAGTAACAAGCCTTAACTCTTCCCTTTTCCCACCTCCTCTTCCCCACCCACTACCATAATGGTAGGTCATGGTTAAGCATTCAAAACATTTCAGGTCCTTTGGAATGGGGTCCTTCAGCACTCAAAAAGCTGCATGCTCCATAACTGGACAAGAGCACTGTACATGGCTTTGTTGCTATTACACTGCCAGTTACACTTACTGCACTCACCTGCAAAACATTCGTCTTTCAATTTATTTGGATTCCCACATAGTTTGTATCTGGGAGAATCATCTTTTATCCTCTAGCACTCTTTCACATGATGGAAGCTGTCTCTCCATCTTAGCACATCAGAGATTACATCAAGCTGTCACAGTTCCCTAACATCTGTTGCAATTACCACAACAAATGCAGCAGTTTTGGTTGGGATCAAACCAGTCTCAGATCTCATTTAGTTTAGATTATTTCATTACTATGGAGTCACAAAGTCCTTTATTCCTATTCAGAAGACTTCTTACCTGGAAATATTGGTAAAATTAACACTAATAAACTCAGACTTCAGTGTTGTTATTTATTCCAGTCAAAACTAAAAGTTTTCTGCAATTGTTAGGGGCTTTAGGGGAACAAGCTTATACAAAATTTCAATAGCAATTTTACTGTTTTCCAACATTTCTGCATACAAAGCTTCATTCTCAATCATGCTATAAACTGGTTCACTTTTCGCAAATGACCAGACATTTTTAAAACTTTAAAAACATTCCTTCCTAAAAAAAAGCCCTTCCACATTCTGAATAGACTTAAACTGCAGTTATCTCTTCAGTTTCATTACATTTCCAAAGTCACACCCTTTTAAAGGATCTTCATCTCTATTGCCAGCTCTTGCATAGCTTGCTCAAAAAAAATTATATTGACATGTTATGCAGGTGTGATAGAGTAAAAATGTTGCTATTTACCCTTTGCGTATGACACAAATGATTGCACTACATCCACATATCCACGTCCCTATCTGCTTTGGCAGGTGTATCCCAATGCTAAAAAGATCATAAAATAACTAAGAGGTTACTAAACTACTAAATCCTGAAAGTCTTTCCACTAAAATGGATAAGCTCTTTTGCTCTCAAAACACTTTGACAGCAACCAAGCCTGGAAAACAGTGTTAGCCATGACGATTATTGTTTTTTCAAAAGTATTTTAGCATTTGAAAGCACATAGTTGCTAGAAGTACTGAACAATGTTATCTGTAAGCATAGTCATTTTCCTGAGAGGAAACTAGCAACTCATTTTGGTAAAGGAAGCTTCAGATAAGCAGTAGATTACACCCTGTGGGATACAAATCTAAGAAGAAAATACTTCACAGATTCAGCAGTTCTTTAATAAAAAAGTACATTACAGGTAAAAAGCAAGCTACAGTATGGGATAGAAAGGATAGAAGAAAAGGATGGTAAGAGATCAAATCAAGTCCTGCACTTGGGTCACACCAACCCCACGCAGCACTACAGGCTTGAGTAAGAGTGGCTGGAAAACTACCCATCAGAAAAGGACCTGAGAGTGCTGATCGACAGACAGCTGAATATAAGGTGGCCAAGAAGGTCAACCACATCCTGACTTGTATCAGAAGTAGAGTGTCCAGCAGGAGTAGGGAAGTTGATGTGGTTTAGCCCTAGACAGCAACTATGTACCACACAGCTGCTCGCTCACTCCCTGCCAGTGGGAAGGGTGAGAGAATCTGAAGAGTTAAAGTGAGAAAACTCTTGGGTTGAGATAACGACAGTTTAATAGGTAGAACAAAAGCCACACACACAAGCAAAGCAAAACAAGGACTCATTCACTGCTTCCCATCGGCAAGCAGACGCTCAGCCACCTCCACGAAAGCAGGGCTGCATCACATGTAGTGGTTACTTGGGAAGACAAACACCATAACTCCAAACGTATTCCACTTCCTTCTTCCCCCAGCTTTATATGCTGAGCATGGAGTTACATGGTATGGGATATGGCTTTGGTCATCTGGGGTCAGCTGTCCCTGCTGTGTCCCCTTCCAGCTTATCATGCACCCCCAACCTACTTGCTGGTGGGTCGGTGTGAGGAGCAGAAACGGCCTTCACTCTGTGTAAGCACTGCTCAGCCATAGCTAAAACCTCTCTATGTTATCAACAGTGTATCAGCAGAAATCCAAAACATAGCCCCATACTAGCTACTATGAAGAAAATGAACTAGCTCAGCCAAAACCAGTACAGAAATGATTGTCCCTTGTACTTGTCACTAGTGAGGCCACACTTCAAATACTGTGTTCAGTTTTGGGACCCTCACTACAGGAAAGACATTGAGGTGCTGGAGTGGTTCCAGAGAAGAGCAACAAAGCTCGTGAAGGGTCTAGAGCACAAGTGTTATGAGGAGCAGCTAAGGGAATTGGGGTTCTGTAGTGTGGAGAAGAAGAGGCTGAGGGGAGACCTTATTGCTCTCTGCAACTACCCAAAAGAAGGTTCTACTGACTTGGGGGTCAGTCTCTTCTTCCAAGTAACAAGTGAGAGGACAAGAGAAAACGCCCTCAAGTTGTGCCAGGGAAGGTTTAGATTGGATATTAGGAAAAATTTCTTCATTGAGGGGACTGCCAAGTGCTAGAATAGGCTGCCCGGGGAAGTGGTTGAATCACCATCCCTGGACGTATTTAAAATATGTGTAGACATGGTGCTGAGGGACACTGTTTAGTGGTGGTTTGGGCAGTATTAGGCTTATCATAGAATCATAGAACCATAGAATGTGTTGGGTTGGAAGGGACCTTTAAAGGTCATCTAGTCCAAACCCCCTGCAGCAAGCAGGGATGTCTTTAACTAGATCAGGTTGCTCAGAGCCTCACCAAGCCTGGCCTTGAACGTCTCCAGGGATGGGGCCTCCACCACCTCTNGTCTCACGAGAGCGGAGTAGGGGGGGAGAATCACCTCTCTGGATCTGCTGGCCACAGTTCTTCTGATACAGCCCAGGATGCGATTGGCCTTCTGGGCTGCAAGCGCTCATTGTTGGCTCATGTCCAGCTTTTCATACACCGGTACCCCCAAGTCCTTTTCAGCACAGCTGCTCTTTATAATGTCACCCCCAGCCTGTATTGATAACGAGGATTGTCCTGACCCAAGTGTAGGATCTTGCACTTAGCCTTGTTGAACTTCATAAGGTTTGCTCAGGCCCACATCTCTAGCTCACCCACGTCCCTCTGGATGATATCACATCCCTCTGGCCTGTCAACCACACCACTCAGCTTGGTGTCATCAACTCATCAAGTTGCTGAGGGTGCACTTGATCCCACTGGTTGAACTCGATGATCTTAAGAATCTTTTCCAACCTAAGTGATTCTATGATGTTATGATTCTAAAACATGACCAAGAAACAAAAACAGTGGTGCCGTGGTAAGAGGAAAGAACAGAAGAGATGTGATATAACTCTCTTCTGTAAAATGCAACTGCAAAGAAGGAAAAGTACTGTTCTCCATATTTGCAAAGTTTGAGAAAAAGTATAGGGTTACCTTGTAGCAGGGGACATTAGGATAGGTATAAAGAAAAATTCTTAAATGGAAGGGCAGTGAAGGACTGGAATAGATGGGAGCGGTTGCTAAATTTCTGCTGTTGGAAAGGTGTAAGAACAGGTGAAGGAAAGAGCCTTAAATGTGATAGACTTTTTGTTTAGCTTTGGGAAAACAAGATGGTTTACGTAGTCCCTCTAATCCCCTTCAATCTCTATTTTCTATTTCTCTCTGATTCAGTTAGGCCACCGAGGTGAACACTGGAACCAACGTTTTGGCATCTTAAATACTGTTAAATGAAAAGATTATGTAGCGGTTTTCCATGAGGTTTAACGCTTGCTACTTTTACACATCAAGTAAACCATATTAGGCTTTTATTATCACCTGTCACCTGTTGCTCTATAGCACTTAAATAACCATAATACATGCTGGTGAGAAGAACTTAGAAACATCTATGGCATATTTGTTTAGCAGCAGCTAATTTTCTCTGTTTGAAAATTCAATCTGGAAAAGTTCTCAGCTCATTTTTAAGATATCTAAAAGGGCCCATTAAAAATACTTCCAAGAACAAACATGATAAAAAAGTACACCTTGAAATCAGTGCACTACAACAGACACAATCCAATTTTGTCCTCATCATTGCTTCATTCCTTACCCTACAGCACTGGTTGGCAAGAAGCTGGCTTGTTAACATTGTAATATATTTCTAGACTCAAAGTGAAATTTGTCAGATTTCTTTTGCTTCCACTTTAAAAGTATTAAGTGTAAATTAAGAGGCAGTAAAATACCTAGGAAAGACATTTAAGATCATCCAGTGTCAGAAATAGAATTAAGTGCCTTTTTGATGGTCAGCATTCACATGTTTTACAGTATACCTCAGCACACTATTACATGATTACACAACCACCAAAATACACTGCTAGGCACAGGCTGTCATGGGACAATGTATTTTTTTCCACATCACCATTCAGAAATGCCTTATCGTATAACTTGCTTGAACAAGTTTACTCACAATTCCCGATTAAACAGTCTCATTTTCTCATGGAATAAACTGATTTAAGATACACTGTGAATGAAAAACACAAACCAAAGTCCTCGCATTGTAAGGAGGTATGGTATACAAACAGATTAGAAGCATTAATAAAAATAAGTAAATCAATCTGTCCTCCCCTATCTAGAAGTCTTATTAAAATAAATGTGGTTATTCATGTAACAAAAATGCTGTGGGTGTATTAGGCTGAGAAAGTAATCCAAGTCATTGGGTTCATTGGAAGAAAGCAAGAATCCTCCTCCTTCTGCCCGCAGCTGTTCATCATGTTCAGCCATCTCTGGTTATTAATACTAGTATTAAATATATTCCTGTCCAATTGGGTTCACTCATGTTTCCAGTTTTTGAATCTATTCTTTTCCCCTACGTTAAACAAATCTAATGATTTCTATCCATAGCAAATGTGGAGCTGATGAGTAAATGGATGATAAAAATTCCTATTATTCCTTTGTGCCCATCTCTTGTACTTAAGATTCTTGTCATGCCCTGGGCATTCTAGATGTCTGATACTGTTCTTTTATTGCTAATTCCAGCACTTTCTCTGCTGAACATTCCTCTGTCCAGAACATTTGGTGTACTGCCTAGTACCAAGCAAAATCTGCTTGCAATGTAAGAACATGTGGAGAAATTATGTGTTTTTGTCACACTCTATTAAACGGTATTCAAAACACAATGCCCCAGAAACCAAATTGATTGTAGGTTTTATAACCCTTTTCAGGCTAATGGAAACAATTTAGTACCATGAACGAAAACATAGCTAGTGCAGCTGTGGGAATCTTAAATTGCTCAGCTCAGCAGTTCTGTGCCGGCTTAAGTAGGATAAAGTAGTTAAAGTTCAGTTAGATTCCATTCTTCTGGATCTTTGACAGATCATTTCAGATTAATGTCTTCAAAGTTTTCAACATGCCTTGTAAAAGACTTTCTGAGGAATTCCTACTTTGTGCTTTTAACTTGTGGGGCAGTGGGAGGGAGCTGCAAGAACTCAGAAGACAGGGGAAGTGCGGGCAGGAAAGACATGGGGAAGTTTTCAATCATTTTGTAAAGTGTCTTGAACCATCTTTTTCTTCAGTTTGGTTCTATTGTTAATACACCAGCTGAAAAAAAAATCNCTAGAGAAGCACAGCCAAGATTGAAAGTTAGCCCTTAAGTCCACCCAAGGAATATATTACAGCTCCTTAAGGACCTGTCCTTAAGGACAGAAGTTTCCTCCTATGCTCATTCACATTTCTGTATTTAAAACTACATGCCATGATTAAAGGTTGCTAGAGAAGTCTGATCCACACTTTACAAAACAAATCCTCAACATAGCCACTTACGAGAAGGAGTCATTCACATGGGTATTACCTGCACTGTACTACCAGAAAAACATCTGTGAATATTATTTGACAAATTGATCACTAAATGAGCCATTAGCTTGCAGGGGTTTTGGATTGCCTTAGGAAAGGAGGGTGCTATATAGCACAAAGGCTTACAGATGCAAAACACTGATTGGCAAAAAAAAACGTTCCAGAAGAAAAGTAGTAATAAAGCAAGCCTAGCACGAAAATGTACCCTTTCTAAAAAGTAAGCCGTTTACGAGAAGCAGTAGTAAAACTGCTTAATTCTTCTGTGCCTCTAGGGAGAAATTTAAGCCTTTTGAGAAGTGATGGAGAGAAAAATGAAGCCAATGGTGTGTTTGTCAGTGAGCGAATGCTGTGGAAACAAAGTTAGTAATTTTAGTATTCCTGCTTGCCAAGAACTGACAGGTGTGTAGTTTCTTATTGTTCTGAAAGGCAGCCAGAAACCACAATTGAATATGCATCTGTGTCTTCATAGTAGGGAAGAAAACAGCTGTGTCTCTGGTGTGCGATACAAGATGATAGAAATATTGAGGAATACTCTTCTTTACAGTATGTTACCATCATTTGCATGGCTTTGTTTGATCTTCCAACAAAACACATAGCTGGAAGGAGAAAAAAAAAATGCTGCAGCCCAGATCAGATTAGACATGATGTGGCAACCTCTGTGCCCACAAACAGTTATTATTTCACAGAGCCTAATACCTTAACATGAATTTTTCACATGAACAAGGGTTGAAAGATTAGAGATGTATTTTCAGCACAGCAGATTCAAAGACTTTGCACAAGCAAGTCCACTGAAATTGTAAGTAAACAAAGCAGGGAAATAGCAAGTTATTTCAGATAAACATGTGGTAATCATTTCCAATAATTCTTAAAGAATGACTCCCAGAAATCCTTCGGTTTTCAAACTGCTGAGACATGTCTGTGATTAATAAAGCCTTTGAACGCAAAAGGTTTCTTCACGCAAGAATGATGTGTGTTTTCCTGTAATATGTGGCAAAGCAATCTTTTAAATCCTAATTCCCTCAGGAAGGTAAAAAGTACACGCACATTATACACACACACAAAGACACAATGTACCAGATGCAATAAGTTGTAAGAAATGTTAGGCTCTGTGTATTAAATTTCCTTTCTGTGCAGAAGTATACTACAGTGTTAAAAGCTCATGATAACTGCCTGGCAGATTGTCAATTGGATATGCATAAAATGTCTGCACTGTGTCCAGGCTTGTCTGATTTGATACTTTGACAGACGTCATTTAAGTAATAAGACTTGCAAATTTTATATTTACTGGAGTATGAGACAAGGGATTAGTACACTCATTCAAATAACAAAATTTTGGAAATCCTGAAGCTCTCACAAAAATACTAACTTTCAGAAAAATACTAGGCTTGACCAGCAAGCTTCAAACAGCTCAACAAAATCTGTCATTATAACAGAAATGTCCTCTAGGTTTATGTTGTATACAGTTACTAGCATTTACTATGTCAACCTGTTAAAAGTATCAAAAAAAATAAGACTCAATCACCAGAAAAATTAGGCAAGTCAGAGATAAGCACAAAACAACCCTTAGAGTAGGAGACAGAAGTATAATCTTTTCCACTTTGATGTTAGCATCTTCTGATGCATAACAAAGGAAGTGATTTTGTGATAAGAAACTAGATTTTATACTGAATTTTAATACAAGCAGGAAACACAAAGTTGGTAATTTATTCTGTTGGATAAGGAAGAGGATCACTGAATTAAGACTTAAAAGAAGTCACATGATGAAAACTCCTCTATTCAGCCCTCTCCAATAAAGATTCACAACATTTTTGATAGTCCTAGATAAGCCCCAGCCTGCAAGTTCTTGCTGAAGCTAAACAGATTCCAGATGCAGGCATGTAAGATCATCCCTTTCACATTGCAGCCAGTGACCATGTTAGCTGCAATGAGTGCATCTAAACAAACGGACCAAAGACAAACTCAGAATTATTTTCTTCTGCTGAAATTTCTTCTCACAAAGAGCCACTCTGATCCACTCTAAATTCCCTGGGCTTGGGAGTAAGATCATAGGATTATTTTAAATAACAGATTTGAAGAAAAATTACATTTCCAAACATGTATTTAAAAGAAGTTGAACATATAAAGAAAATATTCATGTCAAGCGTCTCAAACAGTTTGTGCAAAACTTGTACTTTTCAGTTATTTTTCCAAATCAAATTGGTTCATGAAAGAAGAAGGAAAATGGGACAAAATCCTTCTTCCACGGTTTTGATTCTCGTGCTGCTCAGCACCAGTCAGCACAACACAACACAGGACAAGACATGACCTAAAGCTGTAACATGATGTCTGACATCTTTCTATAATTGTGTTTTCTAGGCTGGAAAACAAACACGGGGAATGAAAGAACATGCCTGCTCCTGACTTGGCCAAACAACTCAGCTGAAGCTATAGTGTCCTATCCTGATCGCATCACAAGCAACAAAGTTACCAGTCCCTCGAAGTACCACCAGGTACCTGCCAGTGCTCCTTCATTTTCAGAAAGAACAGAGGTTGGTTGTATTTTTAAACTACTTATAATTATGTTTAAGAATACAAAATAAACAAGAATCTCTCTTCAAATGCACTGATGAATTAAAACAGCTTAGTACCCAAAGGACTGTCACCCATATTTCTCTGTTTCTCTTAACCCTAGTGTCACTGGTTAGTAGTCTTAACTGAGAGTACAATGGCAACTGAACAGACAACTGTTTAGAATGAGCATGTTATAAATTAGTCATAAATGATCAGATTCTCGGTGTACAGAGAGGCTAAAAAGAGTGCATCTCCCATAGAGACCTTTCAGAGTCAAAGTCTACTCCAAGGCACATAATGTAGGAGAGGTATTGCAGCTACAGCACTCCTTCAGAGACACTGGAACTCCATCCAGGCCGGGTTTATCTCACCGTATTCAATAAGTACATTTGCCAGAAATGAGAAGCCTTACTTTGGTATCATTACTACTACAGACCTCTTTCCATCTAAAAGGTCCTTAAGTGTCCTAGCTCAAATCTCAATATGCACCTTGCAAGCAAATCCCCATTTGACAAAACAAAAGTAATAAAAAAAATCAGTGTCTGGCTTTCAATCAGAATCTTAAATAGAATCTCTTCCTAATATGGTACCCAAAAGTACGAAGCTGAACCTGCTGTGTTCACATGCACAAGAACATGTGAACACAGACACACAAGCTTCTCCTCAAAACACTAAAAATGACATTCTACCCATTTGAGCAGCTGAAGGTTAGTTTCTTATTTTTTCACTGCAGACTTGGCAAACAAAACCTCAGAAAGCATGAGGAAGGTACGGTTTCGGTGCCAAACTCTAATCCGAAACCAGCTTTAAGGATTAAGACAATTTTTTTTTAATAATTTTGAACACTGTTAAGCCACTTGTGTACTAGTGTTCTGCCACAAAGGAACAGAAATATCTGACATATTCACATTTCAAAACTTGGATTGCAAACTGAAAAGAATGGCTCAATAAGAATGCATAACCCTGGAGAATAAGAATGCAATCCCGTAGTTGAGGCATTTCAAGGACAACTGAAGTAAGACATTTTTTGTCACACAGGTGTAAGCAGAAAAGGAAACTGCATTTTTTTGTGTCTACAAATCTCAATTACAAATTAGGCAGTGTGGTTGAGATGCTTAGAATAACTGAATATCCTGAATTGGAAGGGACCCAGGAGGATCACTGAGTCCAACTCCTGACTCCACACAGGGCAACCTAAAAGTTAAACCATTTATCTAAGATCATTGTCCAACCATTTCTTGAACTCCAACAGGCTTATGGACATGACCTTCTCTAGGGACTTTTTTCCCGTGCTTGATTCCTAATATTCAATCTGAACTTCCCATGACACAACTTTAAGCCATTCACTCAAAGCCTGTCACTGGACACCAGAAAGAAGAGATCAGCACCTCCTTTTCCAGTCCCAGTCATGAGTTATAGAAAATAATGAGGTCACCCATCAGTCTCCACTTCTCCAAACTGAACAAACATGGTCTCAGCTGCCCCTCGTAAGTCATGTCCTTTAGTCCTTTCAACAACTTTGTTATCTTCCTTTGGACACATTGTAGTTTTTATATCCTTCTTATATTGTGGAGACCAAAACTGCACACAGTGCTTCAAGGTGACACTGCACCAGTATTGAATATAGTGGGACAACCACTTCTTTTGACTGGTTAGATACACTGTGCTTGATACACCTCAGGATATCGTTGGCCTTTTTGGCCTCCAGAGCACATTGTTGACTCACATTGAGACAATCACCAACCAAAATCCCCAGATCCCTGTCTGCAAGGCTGCAGCTTCTTGTACCCCCGTCTATATATACACCCAGGATTACACCATCCCAGGGGCAGAATCTGGTGTTTGTCCTTGTAAGACTTCACCCAATTGGTAATTGGCTAGCACTCTAATCCATCAATCTCTCTCTGTAAGGCCTCTCTGCCTCTACGGAATCAATATTGGGTTCCTCCTAGTTTAGCGTTGTTGGCAAACTTAGTGTTGCACTCCACTCCTGTGTCCAGGTCATTAATAAAAATTTTGAAGATAAAAAGGGAACACCACTAATGACTGGCCACCAGCTAGATGTTGCACCAAATACTACAACTATTAAAGCACCATCCTTCAGCCAGCTGATCATCCATCATATTGTGTACATGTCCAGCTGTATTCTGGACATTTTGTCTAGAAGAACGCTGAGAGAGACAGTATCAAAGGCTTTGCTAAAATCAGAAAACCCCACATCCACTACATTCCCTTTATTCACTAGGGAGGTAACTTTTTCATCAAAGGATACTAAGTTAGTTAGGCATGACTCTCTCTTCATGAATTTGTATTGGCTTTGAACAGTGACTGCATTGTTTTTCCAGTGTTTTTCAGTAACTTGCAGAATAATCTTCTCCATAATTTTACCAGGCACTGAAGTGAGACTGTCAGACCTATAATTACAAGGTCTTCTTTCTGTCTGTTCTTGAAAATTGGAATAACGTTTGCTAGTTTCCAGACGACTGGGACCTCTCCAGATTCCCAAGACTATTGATAACTGAGAGACATCTTGCAATAACATTGGCCAACTCTTTTGGTACCCTGGGATGAATCCCATCAAGCTCCATAAACTTATGTACATGCAGTTGCAGCAGAAAATCCTGTACAAATTCCAAGACAACTGGGGGTCTATCACACCCCAAGTCATGGTCCTCCAAACCAGGACCCCAGGGGTCCCAGGGCCCACCACTGTTGTTAAAGGCGGAGGCAAAGGTGGCATGAAATGTCTCTGCTTTATCTTCATCCCTATTTGCAAGGTGACAACCAACCTCATCAAATAACGAACCAATGTTTTTCTTAGTCCTCCTTTTGCTGTCAACATACTTTAAAAAGCCTTTTTTGCTATCTATCACAGTACTGGCCTTCCTCAACTCCAATTGAGCTTTGGCTGTACAAATTTTCCCCCAACAGTGGCAAAGAGCACCTCTGTTGTCCTCCTATGTAGGCTGACCGTGCTTTCAAAGTCCAAAGTTTTCTTTTTCTGCCTAAGTACCCAGGTGATCCCTGTTCAGCCAACCCAGACTTCTGCCCCACTTGCTTGACTTCCGAAACATTGGAATTGCCTTCTCCTGGCTCTTAAAAAGTGACCAGCATTTATGGGACCCAAATACCCTTGAAAGTAGATTCCCAGGGGACCTTACTAACTAGCTCCTGGAGCAGCCTGGAGCCTACTCTTCTAAAATCCAGGGTAAAATTTCTGCTAATAGTTTTTCTCATATTGCCAAAGATTTTAAACTCAACAGTTTCAAGATCACTGTGGCCAAGACAGCCACCAATCATCACTTCACCCATGAGACCATCTCTACTTACAAACAAGAGATCTAAGAGGACACTATTCCTATGCATCTACCTTAATACCTGTATCAGAAAGTAATTTTGAATGTACTTTAGGACCTTCACAGGCTTGAGGAGTGGGCACATGCAAACACGAATTTCAACAAGGACCTTGTGCAAACCTTATGAAGTTCAACATCCTGCACCAGGGTCAGGGCAATCCCTAGTACCAATACAGACTGGGGGATGAAGGCACTGAGAGCAGAGAAGGACTTGGGGATCCT
>VXBH01007195.1:7849-30088 GCA_013400035.1 Rynchops niger
AGTCTCCGTCTCTGGAGACATCCCAACCCCGCCTGGACGCGTTCCTGTGCCACCTGCTGTGGGTGACCCTGCTCTGGCAGGGGGTGCGACTGGGTGATCTCCAGAGGGCCCTTCCAACCCTGTGATTCTATGAAGCCCATCAGCCACCTCGTAGCATGGATGGCGTGCAGAAGCAGTGCGGGAAGAACAGAAGTGGTGCGAATTACTCAAACGGGAAACGGAGACTCACGCAGATTTCCTGCGGGATGCTCTGTGTTTACCTGCATGCTTAGAATCATAGAATCGCTGAGGTTGGAAGGGACCTTTAAGATCATCAAGTCCAACCATTACCCTACCCTGACAAAAGCCACTTCTAAACCATGTCCCTAAGTGCCCCATCTACCCTTTTTTTAAACACCTCCAGGGATGGTGAATCCACCACTTCCCTGGGCAGCCTATTCCAATGTTTAATAACCCTTTCAGTGAAAAAATGTTTCCTAATATCCAATCTAAACCTCCCCTGACATAACTTGAACCCATTTCCTCTCGTCCTATCACCTGTCACCAAGGAGAAGAGGTCAGCCCCCATCTCTCTACAACCTCCTTTCAGGTAGTTGTAGAGGGTGATAAGGTCTCCCCTCAGCCTCCTCTTCTCCAGGCTGAACAACCCCAGCTCCCTCAGTCGTTCCTCATAAGGTTTGTCCTCCAGACCCCTCACCAGCTTTGTAGCCCTCCTCTGGACACGCTCCAACACCTCAATGTCCTTCTTGTAGTGAGGGGCCCAAAACTGAACACAGTACTCGAGGTGAGGCCTCACCAGTGCCGAGTACAGGGGGATGATCACTTCCCTAGTCCGGCTCACCACGCTGTTCCTGATACAGGCTAGGATGCTGTTGGCCTTCTTGGCCACCTGGGCACACTGCTGGCTCATATTCAGCCGGCTGTCCACCAACACCCCCAGGTCCTTTTCTGCCGGGCAGCTTTCGAGCCACTCCGCCCCAATCCTGTAGCGCTGCATGGGGTTGTTGTGACCCAAGTGCAGGACCCGGCACTTGGCCTTGTTGAACCTCATACCATTGGTCTCAGCCCATTGGTCCAGCCTG
The DNA here is from genome assembly GCA_013400035.1 of Rynchops niger. Classification (NCBI taxonomy): domain Eukaryota; kingdom Metazoa; phylum Chordata; class Aves; order Charadriiformes; family Laridae; genus Rynchops; species Rynchops niger. The sequence continues at coordinate 8,932 of VXBH01007195.1, forward strand.
TCCAGATCCCTCTGCAGAGCCAACCTACCCTCAAGCAGATCAACACGCCCGCCTAGTTTAGTGTCATCTGCAAACTTACTGAGGGTGCCTTCGATCCCCTCATCCAGATCATTGATAAAGATATTAAAGAGAACCGGCCCCAGCACCGAGCCCTGGGGGACACCACTTGTGACCGGACACCAACTGGATTTAACTCCATTTACCACCACTCTCTGGGCACGGCCATCCAGCCAGTTTTTTACCCAGCGAAGAGTACACCTGTCCAGGCCATGAGCAGCCAGTTTCTCCAGGAGAATGCTGTGGGAAACGGTGTCAAAAGCCTTGCAAAAATCCAGGTAGATGACATCCACAGCTTTTCCCTCATCCACTAAGCGGGTCACCTTATCATAGAAGGAGATCAGGTTTGACAGGCATGACCTGCCCTTCACAAACCCATGCTGACTGGGCCTGATCACCCTGTTCTCCTGTATGTGCCATGTAATGACACTGAGGATGATCTGCTCCATGACCTTCCCAGGCACCGAGGTCAGACTGACTGGCCTGTAGTTCCCCGGATCCTCCTTCCGGCCCTTCTTGTGGATGGGTGTCACATTTGCTAACCTCCAGTCAGCTGGGACCTCCCCGGTTGTCCAGGACTGCTCATAAATGATGCAAAGTGGCCCGGTGAGCACTTCCGCCAGCTCCTTCAGTACCCTTGGGTGGATCCCGTCCGGCCCCATAGACTTGTGCACCTCCAGGTGCTGAAGCAGGTCCCTCACCATTTCCCTTTGGGTTACAGGGGCTTCATTCTGCTCCCCATCCCTGTCTTCTAGCTCAGGGGTCTGGGTGCTCAGGGAACAACTGGTCCTACTGCTGAAGGCTGAGGCAAAGGCGGCATTAAGTACCTCAGCCTTTTCCTCATCCTTCGTCACTATGTTGCCGGCCTCGTCTACTAGAGGACCGAGATTATCCTTAGTCCTCTTTTTATTGCTAATATATTTATAGAAACTTTTTTTGTTGTCCTTGACAACAGAAGCCAGGTTTAGTTCTAGCTGGGCTTTGGCTCTCCTGATTTTTTCCCTACACAGCTTCGTTGTCTTCAAGTGGTGGTTGTATTGGAGGAGAGCTTAGTCATGTTTTTTCTAGTGCATTTGTTTTACTGAGATGACAGATTTCTGATTTAGAGCCTCTCTATTTCTCATATATCTACTTTGTAGAGGAAAACATTGCCTTTCTCTAGAATCTTTTTTCTGAGGGGGTACCTGAAGGTTTTGTAAGCATCTCTAATGGCCTGTGGTGCTCTGAAGTATATGTTACACCTCATTAGACAGCTATCAAAATTGTGGTTCAGCAGCCAAGCCTGCTTGTCCTGGATTAGATGGGAATGAGCAGAGAGCATCTGGTACTGCTCAAGGAACTGCTGCTGGTGGTTCCTTTCTGCAGAGCTTTGACAGAAGAGGCATACCAGGATGTACGAATGGCACAGCGGAGAAAGCATCTCTGGTAAAGTCAGTAACAAAACTACTCTTGGTTCATTCAGATTAAGCTTCCATCCAAGTGATCTTCTTGTGAAACAGCTAGTTCTATGGCTTAGGTAGTGCTTTTCAGTGCTCTTCAACCAAATATACCCATCAGCAATCATCCACGGGCTGTAATCCAGTTCCAACCCACATTCGGAGCAACCTCGTTTGCTGGAGTGTCGATAGCAAATAAGATACCAATTGTCGAGAGACTCCCATCCTCCAAACCCGCAGCGCGATGCAGTTTGCGTGCGAGCAGTAAGCGCACAAGCCTCATTTTATGTAATTTGCTGGAACCTCAAAAGGAAATTAGCGCTCTCTATAGCACTGAACCCAAATTATATGCAACCACAATCCACATGACCAGCTGCCTGTACAGTGGGAGAGGTTTCCAGACTCTGTAAAGCTGGCTTTTAAAACTGTATTCTCTTAATGTTTTGGATCACATTTAAACCTTAAAATTGCCTTGATCTTTCTTCTCAGACATACTTCCTTGTTCAAATTGAGGATGAGGGCTGGTTTTCATAGACTTAGGAATGCAAGTGTTGTAATTTGTGCTGAATTCTTCCTGTCTAGGAAAAACATCGTATTTGGGAGAATTGTATGTCTGCAGCATCATGGAAACTGCCATAATCTGACAGAAGTGCCGTGTTTTTTGCTTGGCAAGCCTCCTGCAGAAACCAATTTTACTCTGCGCCCTCTCCCCATGAGGTGAAATAATAGCATCCCCCACATGTGGGCTACGAGCTTCTCCTTTCTACCCCGGACTAGCTCGTTTCACTCTTTAGCTAGGATAAAAAGATGGGACAGCGGTAGGTGTGAAACACATGTGGAATTACGCAGGGAGCCTGGGAATCGTGTAGAGGAGACACTAGGGTGTCTTCATTTTCTTGGGAGTCAGGAGGGCCCGGGATCTGCGTGCCAAGATCATAGGATCATAGAATCACAGAATGGCTGGGGTTGGAAGGGACCTTAAAGACCATCCAGTGCCACCCCCTGCCCTGGGCAGGGACACCTCCCACCAGCCCAGGCTGCTCCAAGCCCCGTCCAGCCTGGCCTTGGGGTATTTTTGATAGGGGGCTGAGAATTTGGGGTTTGACTCAGGAATCTGCCCGTGCGCTTGGCTGTAGCACAAGACCTGATGTCCTCATTGCTGCTTGCTCCGTCCCACCTCCCTTCTCTACCAAGTATTCTTTTATACATGAAGCGTCAACCGGCAAGTACTTCTTGTTTCAGGCTCATCCGGGCATGAACAGTCTTTCATTCTGCTGCTTGCATGTATGGATGCACCACGTGTCCCACCCCACTTAGGACTCTCTGCTGCTCTATTGCTTCTAATAATTTCTCAGGTTTTCTCTGTTTTTTCCCCCTTACACCACGCTTTTCTGTAGCGTGGCAATCCTATTCTCCATGCAGTGATTTTCCTCTTCTCCTTTACTGAAAGACACTGAAGCTTGTATTTAGACGCTTCGTGCTTGTAAAGACGTTTGTGGATCTAGTCAAAATCAAGAGAAATGTCAGCCTGATCAGTTTCTCACCAAAGCCAAAGAAATATTCCCATTAACTTGGCTAGAATTCCGTAAGAATATTGCTTTTGTGGGACAAAGCAAGGCATTGCATTTGTCCCAAAATTTGAGTTTCTTAAAAACACAGCTGTACGTTATCACCTCTTACTTGGCATTAATTGTCTATCTCCACCTTTCCTATCAACACAACAATTATGCTATTTTTAACTGTCTGCAAAGTTCACAGATCCTTCACAAAACCAGCCCGCCAAACCAGCTGTTCTTTGGGGAAGTTAGTTCTCGCTCAGCTTTAAAAACCTGTTTTTCTCAACGCACCAGAATCTTGTTTGAAGACAAAACACATATAATTTCTAGCATATGGATTATTATTTTTCTATGGAGGAGAGATTGCTGCCCCGGAGGCTGGCAAACTGTGGGAAATCCTAATGAGTTCTCTGCTAAATTAGGCACAGAGCTGTACCCCTGCAGTCTGAAATCACGGTGCAGGGCTTGAGATCTGCACCGAAGTTCTTCCTGTGGATTAATGAGTAAAACCCTGAAGGCATTTGGCTCGTGAGTTTTATTTATTGAAGTAAACCTATAACACGTAGGAACAGCATGGCTTTGCTTCTTCTTGCCTGTGACCCTGCCACATCTTGCCTGTCCCATGCCCGTCAGGGATGTCCTCATCAGGGGAGCACGCACTTACTTCTGTGAGATAAACCGTGCAGGATCAGGCCCCTGATCAGGAGTGTGCTGGCACGGGGACTTTGTCATGTTCCAGTTCTGCTCGCTCTTACATTGGCGTAAATCAAAAGTCGCTGTTGTAAAGCGAGGTAGAAATGGGAAGAATAATGGAAATATGTCCCTCTAATCCAGTGAAAGGAAGTCACTTGCACAAAGCGAAACAATTACTGGTAAAGCCTCATTAGTACTAGGGACAACTTATGTTGTAATTGAATTAGTGGACCTCATTAAAGATGGTTCCCCAGGAACTGAAGCGAGCATGAAGTTGAGTTGCTTAATTATCTTTGTCTTGGAGGTTTTTTTAGCGTTCCCAGGCCCTGTGGGAGAGGAAGGAACAACGATATGAAAGGAGCAGAAATCCACAATTATATCACTTTGTAACAAAGGGGATGGCCAAGAGTGGGGGATTTTTCCAGCGAGTGACTTTGAACCCAGAAAGAGGCCTGGACACTGTGAGAAGAGTTTGGAAATCACGGTCAACACAAGGTTTGCCCAGTAACAACCGCTGAGAGAGCACAGAGGGGGATCTTCCCTCCAGGTTTCAGAGAAGACACGCAGAACGGTGTCTTCCCCGTACCCCAGAGCATCATGGCTTTGTTTTTCTGCCAAGCACACACATACAAATTAAAGGCAATAAGAAGCTGCAAGACATTTAAAATGAGAAATTAAAGGATTACCCCCACCATGTGCCGCCTTCCCTCTTTTTATGCAAATACTATTTTCCGTACAACTTTTCCAGGGTGGGATGTGGTGCAGGACGGGCTCTGTGGCAGTCCGTCCCCACCAGCAAGAGGAGCTTGAGTAGCTGAGGAGGAGTTGCTGAGGAGGGTTGTCAAGTCAGACAGAGCTGAGGAGGCCACAGCGGGATCTGACCTTTGTAGAGCAATCGTTCACGGTGTAGAAAATTAATGTTTTCTGCCATTGCTCTCTGCTCCCCAGCCCCTGCGTCTCACTGGGGATTAGTTCAGCTTCTGGTGATGACCTCTTATGGGAGGAACTTTTGCTTGCAGCTAATCAAAGTACATCCCGGCTGTAAAACTGGACAGGTGCAAATATCTATGGAAAAACACATTGCAGGAAAAATCTGTATGGAATAAGCTTATGAAGTTGCCTGACTATTAGGACTTGCCTGACTATTAGGACTTCCCAAGCAGATCAGCTGTGCCTGCTCTTGCAGCCTGCAGTGATATCCCTGTGTGTCTCTGTTTCCCCCCTTCTCTACTCTTCTCAGACCGCGAAGTTCCCTGTTCTGGGGACTCTTTCCAAAGGGTTGGGAGATGTTCACTCATTCTTGTTTGCTCGGCTCAGAGGCTGCCAGGCCAGCGTGCAGTTGCATGGGTTGGGGACTGTGGTCCCAGAGGCTGCCTGAGAACCACAGCTTGAGTCCCGGCGTCATGGAGGGCAATGGCCTGGGACTGTACAAACTGCATAAAGCCCTTGGTGTGGCCATCTGGGCCACCCCACAGCCCTCCCTGGCTACTAATTGCACTCTAGAGCCACAGGGACACGTAAAAATGCAGTAAGCCAAGATTTTGCTCCGAAAAGATGCTGAGCATCTGGAGGCGGTCTGAGCTGCAGCGGACTCTGCATGTTCCGCACTAGGTAATCAGCTCTGGGTTAAGCCCCCATTGCCTTAACAGCAGTTTCCTGATACCCTAGGAGCTACCGCTCTGTGCCTTTGTTCCCACCTATGCAAGTACGATCTATAAGAAGTAAATTATAAGGGTAAGCCATGCTAGCATCCCCCCTGCTTGTATTCGTCCCTGAGTGAAACACCCGCTTCTCACCGCACTGATAAAAGTAATCGTTATCTGTGAATTGGCTTCGCCCTTCAGTTTCGGAAATAAGTGGCTTTTATGGGCTTGAGCTGCAAAGAGAGAGCTGCCGCACAACGGACCTGGTGCTGTCAGCGATAAGAAAACAGCAAGCCTTTTTCCGAACAAAACCCCCTCGCTTAGCCCCTACGTAGTGTGAAGCCTTGTGGGCAGCTGATATTTTTGCCTTTGTTTTTGGGTGGTGACATAGCGTCTGCCCTCTCCATGCCAACTCATTTCCCACACATGTAGAAAGGAATCGGAGCACCTGGCTTCAGCCCTGCAGGGCTGCGGCTCGCCACCTAACCATTAGACCTTTCAAGACCAGAAAAAGCGTGGCACAATGTGGCTTTCAGGCAGCCTTAATAAAAAAAACCCCAAGCCTAAAAGCTTTAATCTTAAACATAGCAATACCTCAGTGAATTCCAGCTTTTGATCTGGGGCAGAATGTGTTTCCGAATTCATTTCACGCTGGGCTGTTTCAGTGAATATAACCGCTTCATCCAGGGGTCCTGCTCCGAGACCTTCCGAGAAACTGCAGAAAGCAGAAAGTTAGGGCAGGCAATTTCTGCTCCGCTCCGGACCCTGCCACAGAGCCACCCTCTGACGGGCCAGCTCTGTACTTAAAAGTGGTTTGGAGATTTAACTGGTTGTGGGGGCGGCGACTTCTTCATCACGCGTGGTTGCAATTGCTCCAGTATGAGGAGGCTTATACTGGTTTAGCTCATTCAGGTGCGGCACACGCGAAAGCGCAGTGATGTCGTACGTTAGCCTGGCCATGCTTCCCTTGGACTGTTAACAGCACAGCTCTGGCTGTGTTTAAACAGCTTAATCCGCTCTTGCAATCCAAAAACATTCATTCATGCGCACAGATCTCCCAATTGCCTAAAATTCAAGTTCAGAGGCTTGCATTTGCTGTGTCTTGAAACGGTGAGTTGGCACTGGGGGCTGGGCTCCTGCCACTCCGCAGGCCTCAAAACTACCCAGAAATTGAGCGCCGAGCAGAATCGTGTCCAAGGCGTGCAAGAACGTCCCTCCCAGCCCAAGTTACACGGACAAACCGCTCTACGACCCCACGCTCCCTTTTGACCCTCTTCAGTCTTATTAAGGATTGCATTAACTCCCCATTCCGCCTCAAGAGGTTTCCCAGCACGCTGCTGAACGCTTTGCAGCCTGGTGGGTTCCCCCTAAAAGAAAAAAACAACGCAGCAGATCTGAAGGGCAAGCGTCCGAATACAAGCGCTGCACCTTGGCGGCAGCTCTGATCCCGTCAGAGCTCTCACACCGCCCCTGGGTAAAGGGAAGCTGGATGCTCCCGGCCACGCGGGGCTGTTGGAGGCGGCATCCAGGTAGAGCCCAACCCACTGGAAAAAGAAAAGGGGGATACTAGTGGGGGTGCGGACTGCTGTTTCTGTAAGGCATCATGGTATTATTTTGACTAGAAATGAGCTGAAATAACAGAATTTTTTCTCGTATTTGGTGTGTGATCATTTAATGAAATATTGAAACTTTTCCTGATCTTTGTGGGTGGAAAATAACTGAAAGGCCTTTTGTGCCTATGGAAAAAATACTGCAAGAAGACTTTTAGCAGTTGGGGGTGGCGGTGCCTAAGATGCTGCATTTCGCCCTTTTCTATCTCTTTTAGGAGAGGAACTGGAACTGGTTTACTTTTTTTGCTGAGCTTTATTTCTCTTCCAGGGGATGAGCGGGGTCAGGTCTGCGGCCAGCCTGTGCCGTGACTCTAGACCAGCAAGTGGAGTATTTACTGCCAGATATTTCTGTCTCCCCTTATCTATCCTCCATGTTCAAAGGTCGCAGGAAGTAAAGGGTTTGAAATTGGTAGCGCTTTTTTTTTTTTTTTTTTGCCATACATCGCAGATAAACTTTGACATTCGCAGCAGCTGTATTTTCCCTGCCGTGATGCAATATTGTCGGTGTAAAGCCAAGTGCTGACGCAGAGCTGATGCCCAGTGTTGATCTTAGTCGAGTGATTCGGGAGTCTCCAGTCTGGAGAATACAGATGGTTGCAAGTTTTCTGACGAAAATGTGTTGCGTTTTTTAAATTAAAAAATGATGACTTACGGGAACTCGAACTTTATCTTGTGGGAATGTACCAGTTCTGCTATGGCACTCATTGAGGGGAAGGCTTCTCAGGTCCGGGAGGGAAATTTGGGTGAGAAATGTCAGGTGCTTCAGCAGAGCCAGCCACGTCCTGGGTACAACATTCATCAACGACCGCAGAGACCTCGATGCCGTTTCTGGGTTTGACAGCAAATTCTTGCCTCCTGGGCAACTGCTGACTCCTCATCTGCTGGCTGGACGGGGAGTGACTTCTCTCTGCCATGTTCTTGCGTCAAAGATTTGGAAAATACTTGGTTCTATCCTGACGCAGAGCAGAAAAAAATACGAAAATGCTTGTGGGATAAAGATTGTTTTCTTCTCAGACGTTCTTGGAGACTGAATATCTTTTCCGAAATATACAAAGACTATTTTTTTAATTGGCACTGGTGCACAACTTAGTAATAAAAGAGTCGCACTATGTATGAGGCGTGGATCTGGCGAGAATCAGTTTCAGTCCTTTCCTCTATCCTTCTACAGGCTACGTGACATTGCTGAAAGTTTGACAAACGTTTTCATCACCATCCGCACGACTTACAGCTCTTCCAGTGGTCCCTTCCCACTGCCGTATGTCCCCAGCGGCTGTGCCCAGGTTTGCCAGTGCCTGCAGAGCCGTCTATGGTGTCTCATCAGCCAGGGGAGCTGCTCTGAGCTCAAATGACCTGGTTATTTTTAATCCAGGTACTTCCTCTCCCTCGTTAACCGTGTGACTGCACACATGCTTGTCCTGGCGCAGCCGTTGGGATGGCACAGGGACAGGAACAAGCAACGGGAGGTGAAGGAGAGCTGCCAAAACCAAGTTCATCGAGATGTGTCCTCGGTTTTTCTTGTGCAACATCAATAGCAGTTATTTGTCATGGAGAAACACTAAATCCGTGGAAGAAAATAGCAGTTTAAAAGCTATGTAGTCATAAAGCTGCTCATTAAGATTTTGTCAAGCGTTTGTCTGTGTGCTTGAGTAGATGTAGTCCAATAATTACCAGTTTTGAATATTTTGTTGCCAACTGTTCATCAAAATATGAATCAGTTGGTTAGTTATGGGTGAAGGTTTCGTTAGGATTTAAGCTCCTTAGACGCTACTGAAAATGTTCCCTTCTATCCTGCTGTCTAATCTGCTATCAGCATAGCAGAAATCCCATTAATTAAGGACTAAGACCTTTTATAATCTTCTTCCCAGACTCCAGAATGCATTTACTGTTGCTGTTCATCGGGCTGAGTCCAGCACAGGGAGCTGCTGGTCGCCTGGAGCATCAGCCCCTGCATGCACGGGAGCAGGACACGCTCAGGCTTCTGCTGGGAAGGATGAAATTGTCCCCTAAGAGCAGGGTTATCCCACACCATCTAGTAATTGAGCTTCAGCTGTGGGCCAGTGTCAACTGCTTAATAAGACCTGTGGCACTCTGTGTGCTCCTTGAACGGAAAAAAAAAGGTTTAGCACTGGGAAAGCATCCTACATGTCATGTCTGTCTTCTGTGCTGCTGGTACGCCATTAATACACATTGTGTCCGTGGAAAACTAGAAAGTAACTGAAGTTGGTGAGTTGGGTTTACTGTTCAGTATCCAAATCTAAATTATCTGCAGGTTAGCAAATGTGATGTCCATCTACAAGAAGGGCCATAATGACAATTTGGGGATTGCAGGCCTGTCAGTCTGACCTCAGTGCCAGGGAAGGTTACAGAGCAGAACATCCTGAGTGCCGTCACATGGCACATCCAGGACAACCAGGAGATCAGGCCCAGTCAGCATGGGTTTATGAAAGGCAGGTCCTGCTTGACCAACGCGATCTCCTTCTATGACAAGGTGACCCAGTTAGTGGATGAGGGAAAGGCTGTGGGTGTTGTCTGCCTAGACTTGAGTAAAGCCTAACTGGCTGCTCGTGGCTTGGATGGGCGTACGCTTCGCTGGGTAAAAACTGGCTGGAAGGCCAGGCCCACAGAGTGGTGGTGAATGGAGTTAAATTCAGGTGGTGGCTGGTCACAAGTGGTGTCCCCCAGGGCTCAGTACTGGGGCCAGTTGTCTTTAATATCTTTATCAACGATCTGGACGAGGGGATGGAGTGCACCCTCAGTAAGTTTGCAGATGACACCAAGTTGGGCGGGCGTGTTGATGTGCTGGANTTTGGGCCCCTGACTACAAGAAGGACATTGAGGTGTTGTAGCGTGTCCAGAGGAGGGCTACAAAGCTGGGGAGGGGTCTGGAGCACGAGTCCTGTGAGGAGCGGCTGAGGGAGCTGGGGGTGTTCAGCCTGGAGAAGAGGAGGCTGAGGGGAGACCTTCTCGCTCTCTGCAGCTCCTGAAAGGAGGGGGTAGAGAGGTGGGGGTCGGTCTCTTCTCCCAAGGAACAGGCAATAGGGCAAGTAGGGGAGGTTTAGACTGGATATTAGGAAAAATTTCTTCACGGAAGTGGTTATCAAGCATTGGAACAGGCTGCCCAGGGCAGTGGTGGAGTCACCATCCCTGGAGGTGTGGTAACTTGGCAATGTTAGGTTGATGGTTGGACTTGATGATCTTAAAGCTCTTTTCCATCCTAAATGATTCTGTGATTTTATGATTCTAAACCTGTTATGTGATTTGTAAAGGACTGTGCGAGCTGGGCTTTCAGAAGGGCCATTGAAGCTTGTAGGCGTGAGCTAATACAGTAATACAAGAAAAGCATGAAGTGAAAGAAACCCTAAGAATGTGTACACTATAAAGTCGTATACACTGTAGACACCAACCAAATTCAAATGGCAAAAGGGTGTGAATCATCAAAGCCCTGCTGGTGCTGGGACTGCTAATCCGGAAGCTGCAGGGTCTGGGTGGTCCGAGCCCCACGGTCCCCGCAGGGAAGGACTGCCCCCAGGGCCTCGGGGGCCGCATGCTGTTGCTTGCTTTCCTCTTGGTTATCTGCCGTTTGAACGTGCCTTCCTCTTTTCTTCCCAGGGAATGGCTTTTACGCTTGAAGAGAGGCTGCAGCTGGGAATTCATGGCCTCCTTCCTCCTTGCTTCTTGAGCCAAGACGTTCAAGTCCTCCGTGTGATGAAAAACTTTGAGAACAAATCTAACGATCTAGACAAGTACGTCAAAACCATCTTATTTCCTCCCCCCTCCCCCTTTAATTTTCCATTCTTTAAAGCACCCAGAAAGACTTGAGAATCCTGCTTCGAAGCACACAGGTTTCTCTCAGTCACTTTTTCCAGCTGTCCCTACTCTCCAGCACCAGGAGTGTTTATTCTGGCCTGTCTGCCTTCACCTCAGTTACATGCCATCCCAGTTCCAAAATAACGCTGGTACCGCCTCTTTCTACCGCCGCGTTGCTGGAGAGCTCTGGTACGAGCCTGGCAATTCGCTGGACTTTGGGTACAAGTGCACAACGAAAAGGCAGAGCGCTGGAGCGAACACAGGGACGACTTGTGCCTGTCTGTATGCTCATCAATACGGTCGCTGAAGTGCTGGCTGGAAGAACAGAAAGAACCTGCCAGCTGGTAGGAAAAAAGTAAAAAAAACAGAAGCGATGATGAGGATTGGCTAATCTTTCTGCTCCTGAGCTTCCATTGCATCCAGTATTGGTCATCAGGGTTACTGATGTAAGGTGGTGTTTGGCTCCTGATGTGATGGAGGGTAGGGTTTGCATCTCCATCTGTCTGGGCTGCCATCGATCTGGGGACTGCGGCAGCAGGACTCGTCCCCTGTGGAGAGATTGCATTGGTTTTTCTCTGTCACAAACGCCCGTGCTGATCCTGCGAATTCCGTATTGTTGGCGGTGTGTGATGCCTTTTTGACGCCACGCTGCGAGAGTGGGTGCTGAACCCAGAAGGGAGTCTGTCATTGTGTTCATACAAGTTTCTCAGACACAAAGTCATTTGCAATCTCTCTTCGCTTTTTGAGCTTTTCATTTTTCTGGCTTCAAGCTGACAAAGTCAGTCTTAGCCAATGAAGCGTTTTCAAGAAAGAAAAATCTTTGGAGAAGTGTAGCACTTGCTAAGTCACTAAGTGGTCGTATAAACCTGGTGATGCACGTGTAAGTCTGGGCCACACTCACAATACAAAGTTGATTTAACATTTTCATTATCTAAACTAAGGCGTTAGTCTTTTTTTTTTTTTTCAAAGATGTAATTTAATTATCCTCCAGGTTTGAGTGATCAAGTACTTGGGAATGCAGGAGAATGGAGAGAGAAGTTTTGTAGAAATATTTGAGGAAAGACAGTGCTTTGAAATGTGCATATTAACATTGGCATATATGCATATTTCATCTTCTAGATTGCATAATAAATTCTGACAGTAAAGATGTTGTCCCTCTCTGTCCCAGGTATTCCTGAATTCTGCTTTTCACCTTTTCCATTACAGTTGTTTCTAATGCGAACTGTGGAGTCCTGAGGGTACGCGTGGGTCCGACTTCCAGCTCTACCGAGTCGCGGTGAGCTGTCGGTGAGGATGGTGGAGCCCGTCAGGTTCCTCTGGGAAATTTTGCTCCGAGGATCTGCTCACGGTGTAGAACTGAGGAGTGTCGGAGCTTGGGAGAAAGGAGCGAGCCAGCTACTGCTTTTTGTGAATCTGCCAACATCCACAAATACCGACATATATCTATTTCATTTTACTTTTAAGGTACATTGTTCTTATGACATTACAAGACAGGAATGAGAAGCTTTTTTATCGAGTGCTGACCTCCGACATCGAGAGATTCATGCCCATCGTTTACACCCCAACAGTTGGCCTGGCTTGTCAGCAGTACGGCTTGGCTTTCAGGAGGCCACGGTGAGTGAAGAGACTGCTCTTGCCCCTTTCTTAATTCCACGTGAATGTTTCTTTTGTACCGACAGTCCCATCTTTCTGTGGGTGGCCCGAAACATCTAAAACTCAATCCCTCGTCAAGAGATGGACCAGCAAGCAGCTTCGTGTGTGTACATGTGATGATGAGCTGGGGAGTGGAGAATAGCGCTGCCTTCTTCCTATAAACGGCGAACAGAGTGGTTTTGTTCTCTAACAGTACTGTACAGTCTGTGCAACTTCGCTCCAAGCGCCGCTCTGAACTTAGGGCCGCAGCCCTCCCCATCTGCTCTCTCAGGAGCACCGGGTGCCTTCTGCAGTGCAGGCGTTGGAGCAGTTGCTGGATTTGGGGTACATTGGGCTGATTTTGAACTTTTGTATGCGCTTCCACAAACCGCCCTGCGCGAATCGTTTTCGTAGGAGGTGGTGCCCTGCGTCAGTGCCTTCCTCGCTGCTCAGAGCAGTTACTGTGCAAGTTCATGCAACATTAAACACAGTGTACCGTGTTGGAAGGCCCCATTCTGCATAATTCTTTTTAATGATTAATGTTTAGATAAAGCCCTCATTAGCATTCTGAAATACGTTTTAGTCCTAGCCTGAAAATTCAGTGGCAAGGTTCAGTTTTCTTTGCCAGCTTTTTATTTTTTGTGTCCTTGAAACGTACTAGTAGGCAGATAAAAACTTTAGCTTTTGCTATAAAAATGTGTGAAGCAGAGGAACCGAATAACACTGGTTTAAAAGCATTTCACGAGCATGAGGTGTAACTGCAGCTTCAGCTGAGAGTAGTATGATGGATGGGGAAACTGAGGCAAGTTCTACTAACTGACTCAAGGCCGCAGTGAGGTCCCTGAGACAGACCTCGAAGGTGTAAGGGCTGTGTAGACAGATGATGAGTAACATTATGGCTAAGATTATTTTGGTAAACACGCTTGCATCCTGTTTGTCATCAAAATTTGTAGTAAAGCCACCGATTCCTTCACACGAGCCGCTCCTCAGGACGGCTTTTTGGCTTGTGCCTATCCCAGGTAACTGTGTTCTGTTCCCTGATACCCAGCCGCTGGGTCTGCTGGGCTGCGGCGAAGCCATTCATCTAGTCAAGCTTTGATCGTATCCCCTCCTGCTCCTCACTGCGAATGAGGAGACCAGAGGAGGAATTGTCCTTTGTGCGGGGGGAGGACACTTACTTCTTCTGGGCAGGAGTGAAAGGTATCGGAGATGAGAGAGCCCAGACTCTGTCTCCAGGTGTTGAGCTGGGAGCACTCTCAGGCAGGGAAGGGCAATTTTTGCCAGTTCTCAGCTAATCGTGATTCACAGCCACAGTTCCTGCTGTGCAGCCACCGTGTCTCTGCCTTCAGTCTGCCTTTACCTTGCAAGAAGTTAAAACAATATTTGGGAGTTTTGCTTCTTCCCTTTTCCATTCCTGATGTCACCCTCAGGAAAGCAGGGATTTCTTTCCATATACGGGACTCTTCCTGCAGTTGCTGCTGTTGGAGAATTCCCCTTCCTGTAACTCACTTCTTTCTCATGTTTTAAACCCACAGTATTTTACTGATACAAGAACATCTGTTCTCGTAGTCTGGCAGTTCTGCTGCTGAACCCGGGTTTAGAGCTGTTCTGGATTCCAGCCGGTGGCTCCTGCAGGAAAGGGCAAACGGTCATGCCCTTGGTACACCGAATTTCCTACAGCGGGGAGTTTCTTTTCCCTGAAGATGTAGAGTGAATTTCAGCCTAGCCTCAGATTTGGTTTTAATCAAGGCTTTTTTTAGCAAAAAGAGTGTTTTTGTTGCAAAAAGAAAAGAGCTATTATATTAGGTGAAGTAATGAGATAAAAATGAGAAGCGTTCATATGTGCTTTTTTTGTCAATCTGACTCTCATTGTCTTGCAGTATATATATATTCTCTCTTCTGGAGCATGTTTGTACATCAGGAGCTGGCTGCAAGACACTTAGTTCAGGGTAGGGCGCCAACGCTTTCTGCTAAAATCATTGGGACCTGCAGATTTGGGGAGCTCAGGAATTAAGATCTAAGTTTGAATTTCTGCCTTTTCCCGTATTTATTATCCTAAGCTGCATGGAAGTCTGAAAAGCTGATTCTTCTAATTTTATTTGTATTGGAAGGTTTTTAAAACAGAATGACACCCACGTAAATACACGTCGCTGTTGTTTTGGGGAGAACATGGCACCTAGAACTGGAGAGGATCTCCAAGCCGTTCAGTTTTGCTCTGCTGTCACAGGAAGCCTTAGCATATAACCCTGTTCGTTAACTGATTCTGTTTTATTTTAAATCTGCAATAAAGCTGCCCTACGTAGCCCGTTCCAGTACTTAACTCTCATATAAGTCGAAAGTGGTTTTCCCCCCAGTATATAACCTACACGCTCTTTGCCAATGTCATCGTCTCTACAGCGGCCTTTTCACATTCAGCCTGGTGGTTTTCTTGCCTGTAGTTCTTGCTGTTCGGTCCAGGTTGTCCCACTCTGGAGTCTCCTGTTTGGCTACATTTCTTCTGAAGTGCACCACAGAAGAGTGAGCACCGCTTCACCGTGGAGGACTGGCAGTGCCGAGGAGACTGGAGCCGTTACATTTCAGCTTTTGCTAACACGTCCCAGCGTGCCCTCGCCTTTTTTGGCATTGTCTGAGTGGCCTGGTCACTGTAATGCAATTTGTCATCTTCTCCCTGTGAATCCTTTCTTTGACACCGTTACCCCACCAGATATGTGCCACTCCGTAATTGTGCTTAGCATTTCTCCCCGCTACATGTCCTGCTGTGAACTCTGTCCGGTTGGTTTGGGCTTATCTCTCCGATGAATCAAAGTCTTTCTAAATCTGTCCTTTGGCGTGCCGTGCCTCCCAGCCCAGCTCTTTGGGCAGCGAGGAGCTGGATGAACGTTTGCTGCAGCAATTACCTTTTCATCCAAACTGTCCCATTTAAAACTATTGGTCAGGTAAGGGAGATGAGATATCTCGCTTTTAAAACACTTCGTGGTGCTCCAACATGGATGGTCACGCGCATATAGCACAGCTTATGGTGAGGAGGGAAGTCTACAGAATATTATGCAGTCTTGCTGTGGCCACAGCAGTAGCAATTAGTGACTTGTGGACACAATAAACTGTTGAGATCTTTCTCAGCCCCATTAGTGCTTGGCTTTATATTCGAAGGTTGAGCCTGGAAAGATTAAAGCACGAGTAACTTGCTTACAAAGCAACTCTTGTACAAGAGCATCTGGAAATAGTCCTATGAGATCCAGCAGGGCTTCTCTCATCAGAATGCATTTGTCAGTGTTCGCATGGCTGCAGATTTTGTTTGCCAGATACGGGCTGTCATAATTGCAGGGCTCAATGCCACTTTTACCTTTCCTGGTCGCTGCGTACAAATTCTTAAGGGTAGAGCTTTCACCTGCGCTTCCGCGGGACGGGGGTCCAGAGTTCTCCTCCCGGGTCAGGGCTCCAGCATCCCCTCTGCCAGCAGATCTCGCCGCTCCAAATGGGGCCAGACACCTGCCGTTCTTTCCTTTTGAAAAGCTAGACAACCAGCAGTCTTAAAACACAGGTTTGCTCTGTTTACCAGTAGAAAAGAGCGGGGAGAAAAGGCTTGCAAACATGCAACTCTTGGCACGCTCGTCTATGTTGCCCGTAGTCTCCTCGCTTCTCTGGTGGGCCGGGCAGAGCTCCTGCGCCCCAGCAGGTTCCCGTCTCGTCCCCAAACTCCTACTGCCTCTCTCTTCAGGAGTTGCTTTAAATTCTCCAAGCAGGCTTTTCTTTTTCTGTGATCTCACACTTTCTCCTATGTGCTGAAAACTCAGGTTTTTAGAACGGCTGGAAGGGAGGTGGATCCATCAAATTATTAAAAATGGCATTCTGGAACCATCCCCCCAAGAGCTCTGCAGTTTTTGCTGGAAGGTGTCTATGTTGAATAATATTTTTCCTATCTTGTTTTCCAGACAGTTCCCTGCTGAGTTACCCAAATTTGTTTTTTCGAAGTCATGCAATAAGCATTAAAATCTTCAGGCCAAAGTACGGTGTCGTTTTATATTTTGTATTTTTAAAATAATAAAAAAAGACATTATTGTGTAATCCGTAAGTGCAGGTCGAAGTACCAAGAAATTTCACCTCCGTCACACTTATGATAAGGACCCTGTCAAAATTTCTTGACTTCTGTGATCAGACCACATTAAATAAGCACAAGAGAAGAGCATCTATGTCCAAAGCAAAGTCTTCCAAGCCACGGATCCTGTCTGCAGCCGTGGCCAGTAGCAGGTACCTCAGGAGCAGAATAGGACTAGGGTAGGTAAATACTCTCACTTGTTGGGAGCTTCTCAGGTTATGCTCCTCCACAGTTTGTGTCTCAGGGTCTTGTTGTAGTTTTGTTAGAAAAAATCTGCTGCCACGTTTGTCTTCATGTGTTCTGCAGTGATTGTGACCCAGACGTATTCGCATTGTCAAGGACAAAGTATATTGCTGGAAACAGTGTCCCGCAGTGACAAGGGGTGAATCGTGTCTCAGTTTGGTTCCTGATGCTCAAGGGTGGCCCAGACTTAAGGGAGATTTCTTGCAGAGTTGTACATCTTCGGATCCTATGGCTGAAACGCACCGCGTTGCAGTCTGTCTCCTGCCATCCCTCCCTGGTTATTCCCTCCTCCTTTCCACCGCCCTTGTATCCCGCACAGATGCCCATGCATCTCCGCAGTCATCTGGTTCAGGAATAAAGGTAGGTAGATCCAAGTCTTTTTTGGGGGCCAGACTAGCGGTAATCCGGACAGCCAGTTCACCGCCAGCTGCAGCAGGAGTTGTGCAGAAGCAGGAGCAAGCTGCCGAAGGCATGGGGAGGACAGCTTGGTTACGTTCCGCAGCGGCGATGATATAATTGTGGCTTCAAGCAAAAGACAGGTTACCCTGGGTACTAGGGAACACGGGCCTTGGAAGTGTTTGCTTTTCAAAGCCTGGGGATCCTTCATCCTCATCAGAAGTTTGGTAGGGGGAAGGAATGAAGTGTAACAGAGCAGGGCTTGCAACTTTCTGAGGCACTAAAAGAGGGGAAGAGGAATTTTCATTCTTCGATCTCATTAATAGAAAGAGTCACTGTTATCTTAGGAAAGGCTTTCATCAGCCCTAAAAGCTTTGAAACTGTGACTGAGACTCCTTTTTGCTTTAGAGTGAAGATACAAAGTCCTCTACAAAGAAAAGCATGTAGTAGTATTGTGATCTTTTTTCCTTTTTTGCTTTTTCTTTTTTTTTTTCAATGATGTAAAATGTTATTAATGAATGTCATGGGAGTCCTTACGCAGCACAGGACAGAACCCGTGCAATGCCGTTTAAAAGGTATTTTTTAAGCTGGAGGATCTCTTTTAATTGTGACGGTAACTTTGGAAAGAGACTTTATACTTTTTCTCAAAGACGAAGCAGAGAGGGAACTTATCTCAGGGCATGGAATCGGAGTTGTATTTCTTCTGTGATAGTGAGGAATAGTTTATTACAGTGGCGTATGACCACAGTCTCTCGAGACACTGGGTAGTTCCTGAGCATACTGGTTTTTGAAAGTATAAAGTTGTCAGTTGCTCTGCAAAAGCTTTTGGTACCCCCTGAGAGCAGGACTGGAACAGGTCGGAGCGTCACCATCGGAGGAAGGCTATGGGGACAGAAAAAAATGGCTTAAGTTCACTCTTCTCTTCTGGAGACATAAATATCCTTGAGGACTGATGGCAGAACAATGCGAAACATGCTGGGGTGAAGCCGAACCTGGAGAACGAAAGCTAACAGGATGCAGGTGGTGCGAAAATCAAGTCTGACAGAATAATGATCTGTGTCTCTGATGAAAAATGAGCGAGTGAAACATCAATCTACAGAATTGTCTTGTCCACAGATCTGGCTCTGCTGAGGCTTTTATTTTAATGGTGTTGCACAGTCTGAGCAGCAAGAGAGAGGGTTACCTGCTGTTTCTAGACTCTTTAAACCCAAACCAAATGGAAATTAGAACAAAGGTCTGAATCCCGTAGACTTTTCCCTAACCACAAATTGTCTGCACTCCCTCTTCTATAAAACAGTGGAGACCAAAAGTGAGTGAGAAGACTGGGTTTTGGATTATTGTCCTGAAAATAGTACTTTGAAACCCCTTTAGGCAATCTGCACTTTTTGCAAAAGCGCTGATTGTCATAACCTCTCCTGTTGTGACCAGCCTGGTTTATCCTTCTTCCAGAAGCAGCCGCAG
Organism: Rynchops niger; assembly: GCA_013400035.1. NCBI lineage: Eukaryota > Metazoa > Chordata > Aves > Charadriiformes > Laridae > Rynchops > Rynchops niger. Next base: position 27,562 of record VXBH01007195.1, read on the forward strand.
TCAGTGTAAGAGAAGATGAATGTGTTTCACGACCTGCATTTAGATAACATCCCCATGAGCAGACGGGTCTTGCAGCAGACTGAAGGGAGGGGTCCGTGGGAAGTGTCAGGGGGACAATGTGTAGCCAGGAAGCCCTGAAGACGTTGGTAGAGGTTATAGGTGGGAGATAGTCATAGACTGGTTTGGGTTGGAAGGGACCTTTAAAGGCCATCTAGTCCAACCCCCTGCAGTGAGCAGGGACATCTCCAACTAGCTCAGGTTGCCCAGAGCCCCGTCCAACCTGACCTGGAATGTTTCCAGGGATGGAGCATCTCCCACCTCTCTGGGCAACCTGGGCCAGTGTTTCACCACCCTCAGAGTAATTAATTTCTTTCTTATATCTAGTCCTGTTACGGGGCCAGGTTATGTAATGAGGAGAAGACCATGGCTAGAGTAGGTGAGAAGAAAGCAGTTAGCACAGAGGGAGGCCAGGCCTTCTGAGAATGGTTCAGTCTGTCTGGAAACCTCTGCTGAGAGGTTCAAGGGTTCCCACTGCTCACTCTGTGCTGACTCCACTTTTTCCAGACAAGTCTTTCCAGCATGCTGTACCTCCATCCTTCTCCCTTCTCCGTTCACCCTTCAGTTAAGTGGTTCTCAAACTGAGGTTAACGGCAAAGTCTCACATTAATTTATGAAGGTCAGGCCTTCCCGTGCTGTCAGAGGAGACTGCGATTTAAGTCTGTTGAAATTCCCTGATTTACCAGGAGAAGCTCAAAGGAAGAGGTGGGGTTGGCCGAAAGAAAAGACGTTAACCTGGTGAAGGAAATTCAAGGGGATGTGTTCGCATTTAATCTGGCATAAATCTATGCTGCTGCCAGAAGGAGCAACCCCACCTTAAACAAAAAATGCCAAAGACAGGGAGGAGGGAGGAGAATTATTTAGAATAATGAATACCAGGATGTAAATGGGAGGGGAAGTAACGCTGTCTATCAGAAAACCTCAGACAGCAATATCCACTGCGCTGTGGGGCAGCCTCCCATGGACTATGCAACATGACTTGGGGACATTTTTTATGAGGAGTCCTCTTTTTTAACTGTTTAGTTTATGGAATATTTGTTTATTTATAATTCATAAATGCTACGGTTTTATTATATAATTGACATTGACTTTTAGATGCCACTGCAAGGTAGCTGTGAGATGCAGTCTCATGGTGTGGTATAGCGGCTGGGTCAGAGCTAGCAAGGTAGCGCTCTTATCCTCCACTACAGGGGCATCCGTTTTTGAAAGAGAGGAGAATAGGAATCAATAGGCAGCATAAAGAGCTGGTTTGCATTTGCCAAAGTCTTCCCCAAGAGGTCTGCAGAGAAAGAGGGCTTCTGTGCTGTGATACTGTAATTCTTACCTTCCTTGGGTTTTGCTGAGTTCTGGTGTTTTTTTTCTGGAGAACTCTGTGTGCAGATACACCGTTCAGATATTTTGACGAGGCAAGCCACGCGCATCTTCAGTGCACGATTGTGGAAGACCTGCTGTAAAAGCTGCTGGTATTTTCTGCATTTGCCACAATTTATAGCAAAAGTTAAAATTATTTTCTTAGGTGGATTTGCTAAGACAGACTCTGCGAGATTAGATTTAATTTATCTGAAAGCTGGTTGCTCTGGTATTGCCAAAATAATATTTCTTTTCTTTGTCGTAACTCTGTGCTCATTCCTGGGGCTCCCTGCAGTGCACTAAAAGTGAACGTGTGGGTCTTGGAAGAATTTGCACAGCGCAGGAAGGAACTATAATCAGGGTAGGACTTAATTTAACTTCCCCGAGATTTTTGATCCCACCTTAACCTCTGTACTATCAAGTAAAACAGAATACATTATGTGCTTAGCAGTGACAACAGATAAGAGCTCCTTGGTCAGCATCACTGAGCGACAGGCTCTGATTGCCCATCTCAGCACGTTTCTCTTTGCGACCCTGTAATCTTCCAATTACTGAGACATTGCTGGGATCCAACACTCAGGCTGGTTTAGGAGTAAGCCTCCAAAAAGGCAGAGAAAAATCAGAGCTGAGTCTGATTTTCCTACGCTTAAAGTTGTTTATGAACAGGGGGCTTGAAGCCCCTTGAGCGTGGTGAATTTAAATGCCGCAAAGGATCCTGGATTTGGGAAATGCCCACACTTGCTGGTTGTTGGAATCCCTGGTTGGTGGGATCTTACATCTCTCCTCAAAGCCCGGTCTTTGCCCATGTGCATCCGTAAACTTACGCATGGGTGGCAGAGTAGTTACGAACAGCCTGGTTTCTCCCTCTCCCTCCTGCACATCAGCAAGAAGGGTGCCCTGGCTGTGAGGGTGATCAAAAGTTGGGTCCCACGCTGCAGACCTGCTCTGCTGGTCTGCAGACCTGCAGATGACACTAAACGAGGCGGGCGTGTTGATGTGCTTGAGGGTAGGTTGGCTCTGCAGAGGGATCTGGACAGGCTGGACCGATGGGCTGAGACCAATGGTCTGAGGTTCAACAAGGCCAAGTGCCGGGTCCTGCACTTGGGTCACACCAACCCCA
>VXBH01007195.1:30390-79571 GCA_013400035.1 Rynchops niger
TAATGGTTGGACTTGATGATCTTAAAGGTCCCTTCCAACCTCAGCAATTCCATGATTCTATTCTATGCTCTTCACCAGGTCGTGGCTCCAGGGGTCAATCCTTATGTGGGTCTTCTCTGAGCTCTTCTTAAAACACCACTTTTGAAACACCACCACTGAAAAGGACACCAGAAAAAGTTTCTGAAGTTTTGAAATACAGACAGGGTTTAACCACTGAGTTACGCTATGACATGACAATTCTCCGGTTAAACGCCTTTGTCCTGAGAATCCAGGAGGGACAAGTAGCTCATGACCAGCAAAAACAATGTGAGTCCGTTGGCCACCCTCAGTCCTTCACTGCGGATGCCAAAGATTCACTGGGCACCTGATGCCGACCCTTTGCATTTTCACATTGCTACATAACGACCAATGTCAGCAGCTTCTGCACTGGTCTATCTCCATCCACCCTCCCTGGGGAGGAAGAGGGAGTTATTTATTCTTTAGGCTGCTTCCTGACTAGCAGAACCAATGATTCCCAGGATTCCTCCTGATTTCTGTCCACCATCCCCTAACACATCCCCTTTGCAAGACCTTCTGTTCCCTTCCACATCCCTTTCATCCCTTCTCCATGTCCACCTGTGCTCTACGACAGCCGCCCACGCCAGTTCGTGCTTCTCCCCTTCCCTCTTCTTGTCTTTCGGGAGCAGAGGACGCAGCTTTGGGTGCTCCGCTTCCATCCCCTCTGCTTTCCTACCTCTGCATTTTGGATCCTGCCTCATAACCACGCTCTTTTTTTCATTTGGTTTCCTCTACAGTCAGCGTTTTTCTCTGCCTTCTGCTTAGCCCTGCAGCCCGGGAAGGCTCCGAGGCTTTGCTAGGGCCGGGCTAGATCCTACCCGTCCTCTGCGGGATCTAGGTGTGTAGCAGCACGTGGCGTGTCCAGCTGCGAGCTCTCCTTTTGGCCAGCTGTCAGAACAACTGGTGGAGGAAGGTCTGTGTTCCCCTCCCCAGGGTGGTGGGGACGCGAACCCCATTATTTTTTCCCTTCATCTCAACAGTGGTTTCCATAAAAGGGTGTAGGAGCAAACATCTTTGAGACCTTTCCCTTCCTGATAAATTTGCTTGAAATGAACCAGGAGGTAAGAGAGGCCACAGAGTGACTGTATAAGCTCCCTTTTCCTGGAAAACAAAACAAAACAAAACAAAACAACTTGCTAAAAATAGTGCTGGATGTTCATAACTTGGCAAACTAGGAGATGGAGTTGAAAGCTTTGCTTTGGGCTCTGATCTGAACCTTCCCGCTGCGGCAGGATTTGGACTATGCCAAGGAGCTGGGGGGGCTGCAGCTTCCCCTGAAGCCTGTGTGCGTTGCTGCCTGCATTTAGGAGCAGTCACTCCTATGTGCTCGTTGAAATCCCCCAGTTCCTGATCTTTGGCAGTTTCCTACAGCTTAGGTGCCTCCCATCCCTTCGGATCGTGGAGGTTTCCCTGCGTGGGTTCGGGGAGGTTGGCGTGGGGAGTGAATCCTTCGTTATTGTACCTTGGAGCCTGCATCTTCTGGCTCCCGCACTGAATTTTGGTTTTCCTGCCTAAAGTATATAGTGACTTTTAGGACATTTATAATACTAATGCAGTCATTCACCTTGCAGATTATCTGAAAGTAAATCTTTCAGCATACTTACATAATAGGATATTGCCTTATAAATCTCCGTATAGATCTCATTAGTAGTTGATTGTGCTTGGTTTCTGTTATTTTTTCGTCAGTACCTCAGGGTGCTCTTCAGCATCCTACAATTTACAAAGAAAATTATCTAAAACAACAGAAAGTTCTTGGCTTTTATTATAAGCAAACCCATGAAAATAGCTGATGGATCACCACAGAGATTTTGTCCAATTTGATGATTAATTGTACTGTATTTAGACAAATCAGTGCATGCTAGCGCATACTTTCTCTCCAAAGCCTGTAGCCCACAGGCATTTCTAATCTCAAGCTCCCTAAAAGAGCCAAGCAATTTCAAAGTTTATTTTGTTATTCTGAAGACTCTTATCCTGTTCTGGCAGAGACCTGAACCAGAAAATCAACAATAGGGGTGCAGCTGGTGGAAACGTCCCTCGAGGCTCATATTGCTCAACCTGTCAATTTTGTATATGAGCCCTGAAAGTATAAATAAATAAAACCAAATGTAGGGCTTTACTGTAACCACATTTTACTGCATCTCTAGCACAGACTGGCTTTGAATCCAGAGCGGGTCCTCCGGCCTGTTCTGGCACAGCGGTGGCAGTTTGCTGTGGTTACCATGCCACGAAAGCGAAGGCCATCAGCTGACCCCCTCGCGTGGGGGGTCCCGTGGGCAGCCAAAATACCTCCCCGTCATCCGCACTTGGGGCAGAACTGAACCAAACTCCAAAGAGCACAGATCGGCATGCGGCAGCAGTCAGCATCCTTCCACAGAGACAAGCCAGCTTGTCTTTTTCTTTCCTGAGCGTGAAGATAATTTTGCCGGGTGAACCTCAACGTTACTCTCAGATAGTTTTAGAATCGTAGAATCGCCCAGGTTGGAAGGGGCCTTTCAGATCATCGAATCCAACCATCAGCCTAACTCTGACAAAAACCATCACTAAACCATATCGCTAAGCACCACGTCTGCCCGGCTTTTAAATACCTCCAGGGATGACGGTGTCTTGCTCAAAGCTTCCCGGGAGCATCCTGCCTTTATGTAAGGCAATGGCTGGGATCGCTGCAGAAGGTCAGCTTGCGCGGTGGTTGTCAGAACCCTTTTCTGTGCCACCTCGTGTCTCCGTGTAGGTTCCTGACCACTCTCTCACAACTTCATCATTGTTCAACAGGGGCTTCGTGCGGGCTCTGACGGTGGCAAAGATCTGACTCATCTCTTTTGTTTGTTGCTTTTTTAAGCAATGGCTTCCCGTGGACTTCCTACTCCTTCTGAGGGAAGTCTAGGCCCTACTAAGTCAAAACATTCAAAGACTTTTATGTGGGCAGGATTTCATCACTTCAGGTTGTGCTTAACCTATGTCCTGAGCATTTTTGTTCTGCGAATCAGCCTTTCCTATCCAGGTGAAAACAGTGAGTCGTGATCTGGACTCTGGATCTGGACTCTTTTCTCTGGAGACTTTCAAGCCCCGCCTGGATGCATTCCTGAGTGATGTGCTCTGGGCGATCCTGCTTTAGCAGGGGAGTGGGACTGGATGATCTCTAGAGGTCCCTTCCAACTCTAAAGATTCCGTGATTCTGTGATGCCTGCCTGTCTGGTACAAGTATTGCGAACGCGTTCATTTTCTTAATGCTAACCCACCCGGGAGTCTTTATCCTCTCCTCAGTTGTGCAGCAAGTTCTCCTCATAGCACGCAGACTAAAAATTAATAAGTGGAAAGAAAAGGAAACCAGAGCCTGAGTTTTGTTGCCATGTTCGTGGTTTAGTCTTGTGATTCATCGCACACATACGAGGAGGCAGAGTCCTTGCAAGCGCCCGTTCTTGTGTTGAATGACAAGCATTGTGTAAGTATCTGGAGAACGAAGGACCTCAGCTACCTTTTTAATCTGCTTCTCTTCATCAGTCCGTCTTTTCAGGAACAAGTAATTCTTTAAGGCAAAGACTGGTAGCACATTAAAGAAGCCATCTCTGATGTTTCTTTTCTGAGATCCAGTAAACAAGACTGATGAACTGATTGCCGTGCACAAAGCATGTGGAACTTGCAGTTGAGTTTTTGGTGTTCTTCATGCTTTTTACCAAACCCTGATGTATTGGGTTCGCATGGTAAGGTTTTGGTAGCAGTGGGGTACAGAGATGGCCTCTGTGAGAAGTTGCTAGAAGCTTTCCCCGTGTTCCTGAAGGACTGCACCCCAGGGAAGGGACCCACACTGGAGCAGTTTGTGAAGAGCTGCAGCCCGTGGAAAGGACCCACGTTGGAGAAGTTCGTGGANTTTACTAGTTAGTGATAAATTAAATTAATTTCCTCAAGTCAAGTCTGTTTTGCTCATGACGGTAGCTGGTGAGTGATCTTCCTGTCCTTATCTCAACCCGCGAGCACTTTATTATATTTTCTCTCCCCTGTCCTGCTGACAGGAGAGTAACAGAGCAGCTTTGGTGGGAACCTGGTGTCCAGGCAGGGCCAGCCCACCACACCTGAGCAGACCTGGCCATTGCAGTACCTGTAAAATTGCATAATGCTGTTCAAGTACATTCCTCCCCTACTGAGCAAGTGTATTTTTCTTCAGAGAGTAGTCCTTTTAGAGGAGTGAGAGAGGAAAAGAAGGATGAAGCTGCATTGGTTCAGTGGGGGTTTTGTGTGCTTTTTATGTCCTGTCAACTTAGGAGCTTTTGAGATCCTTCTGGCGACGACAAGGACATAAATGTCATACAAATATGGTTCCATCTCAGTAAGGGAAATTCGCGTCAAGCGAAGAGTAGGGTCCTTTTGCTTCATGTTGGTATACAAATGAGCGATCCGTTGCCATCGTCTCTTCTGCTCTTCTGTGGCTTTTGACCAGGGTGGTAAAACTGATGGGTATGATTGCTGCCTGGTATTCATACATGGTAAGTGTAAAGAGGCCTTTAATTATATAGATGTAAACAGGCAACTGAAGTCGTAGGAGCGCTACCCCGAACCACAGCGCAGCACAAGACTGCAAGGGGAGCACAGCACCGGCCAAAGGGGTTTTACAGGGAGCCTGATCAAGCAAAGGCATTGATCGCATGGGATTTCTGCTTGACTGCATGTCAGAGGCAGCAGAAGGCTAGAAAAGTGGGGCAAGACACCACCAGGAGTGTTGCAAACGCTTCCACAGAAGCACTGGTAATTACCGAGGAAAAGCCGTTAGGAAGAGAGACTTTTGGGTAGAAGGGAAGTGAGGAGAGATTTGGAGCTGTCAGGAGAGGAGTTGCATAATCTTTTTCACTCCCCTCAGAGTTTTGGGAAATGAGGTTTTGCACATTCTCTGTAAACAAACAATAGTGCTTTAGAGATCGCACTCCGGGCTCCGTCGTACGTTGTTTCTTCTAAGGAGAAAGGGCTCACGAGGCAGCATTGCTAACCACAAATCACAGAATCACAGAATCTTCATGGTTGGAAAGGACCTTTAAGATCATCGAGTCCAACCAAACAACCTACAATCTCTGCCACTAGAGCATGCCCTGAAGTGCCACATCCAGACGGTTCTTAAACACCTCTAGGGACGGTGACTCAACCCCCTCCCTGGGCAGGCTGTCCCAGTGCCTGACCACTCTGTCAGTAAAGTCATTCCTCCTCATATCTAACCTAAACCTCCCCTGCCGCAGCTTCACACCATCTCCTCTGGTCCTGTCGTTATTCACCTGGGAGAAGAGGCCAACCCCCACCTCTCTCCACCCTCCTCTCAGGGAGTTGTAGAGGGCAATGAGGTCTCCCCTCAGCCTCCTCTTCTCCAAGCTGAACATGCCCAGCTCCCTCAGCCTCTCCTCATAGGACCTGCTCTCCAGACCCCTCACCAGCCTGGTAGCTCTCCTCTGGACACGCTCCAGCACTTCAAGATCAGAAGATCAGAAGGAGGAACGCTACTTGGCCTTTTTGAAGAAGTAGCAGCTCATGGAATGAAAGCATTAAAGAATATTTTTGTTTCCTAATACCTGAGACATGTTAAAATTTGTTCCTTCCCAAATGTCTAAAAGAAATGAATATTATTCTAAAAAGCCATCAGCAGTGTCTGGTATTGGATCCTCTGGGCATCAGCTGTGTCCTGTCTCTCTTGTCCCTGAACTCTTTCTAAAATGAACCTTGCAATTCTGGGATCATCTTCATTGTGGGTCTTTCAAAATGCCATCAGGATGGCCAAGGTCTAACCCGAGCACCACAGCAGGATCCTTCCCGTGGCTCCCATGGTAAGCTGTGTAGCTTCATAATTCCTGGAGCACTTCCATGAGCTCAGCCAGAACAAAATCAGAAAGGAAAAGAAAATGTTCCTGGCTTAGGGATGAGAAAAGGTCTTGTGTGGTGTAGGTGAACATACCCAGCCCCTTGGACAGATCCTGCAATGATGATCTGCAGTCTGCTGGACCCCGCAGTCCAGTTCGGGCAGCTTGACTTGACTGGCTGAAATCCAGGTAGAAATACTGTCTCGGTGACAAAGTTGTAACTTTCCTCGAAGTTTCCTGGAACCTTACAGACGTGCTCAGTGGTGACAATTCAGAAGTTGTAACTTTCCTCGACATTTCCTGGAACCTAACAGACGTGCTCAGTGGCACAAAAAAATCTAGTCTGACTTCCACCTTAACAAAAGGCAGCTGCAGTGATACCTGTGGCGTTAATGGACTGAATAGGAGCCCGGAGCTCGGAAGCCCTAAGGAATGCAGGTCGGAGCGCTCCCCGCTCCGAGTTACACCCACAAAGGCAACAGCTCTCGAAGGTCACTGTTCAGCCAGAAAGAGAGGTACGGTGTGTACATTCTGGCTTGACCTTGCTGGGGCAATTAATTTTTACTAAGCTCTGTTTCTTGTATTCTTACCCCCACGCATGCGTGTTTGGCTTCCAGCTAGCTGGGTGCAAGGCTGCTTCTCTGGGGGGGTGACGATGTACAATGACTGAGCCCACGTAGAATGGCAGGATCCTGGGCACAGGGGAGTCTTCTGGTCTGGAAAACCAGGATGTGCATTTCCCCCACACAGCGCCCGTGTTACGTGACTTGGTCAAAATGATTTATCTTTTTAGCTTCTTATTTTAATTGAATTATTTTTATTGAGTCACAAGGGGATTAAAGTAAAATTGAGTCGTCGTCTTTTTGTTTCTCTGAAGCAATTTATCAAATGTAATCTCAAGAGGGGCGGAGAAGGCAGGATGATAAAGGCAGCATCTGTTGAATTCCCTCTTCAGAATGCTTAGGCTGCATCTTTTCCTCCGAAAAATCAAGTTAATTGGTTTTATTGCAGCTTGGATGTTACTTATTTACTGCTGGTCCACATAGACCATCCTGTCACTGTCAGTATTCAGGGCTCTGCCTTGCTGTCCTCAGAGGCACAAACAAGCTCCTGTTACCTCTCCCGTAAGCTGTGTACCCTTGAGAGAAACCTGGCTGCTACTTGTCCCTGTTCAGTCACCAGCAAACCTTTTGCTGAGTTCAGTTTGCGGAGCTTGTCTCTTTCTTCTGCCCACCTTGCAGAAGGGATTTTAGGAAAGATTAACCCTCTGACAATTTTAGGCACCTTATTTCAACAGGTAAGTTGGCCAACTCATCTCTGTGAGTAACCGTTATCGTCAGGGGAGTGAGCACAACTCTCCCGGAGACCATTCAAAATGAGGACTTACTTGTGACCCCCAAGTCTAAAGTCTGGCTTGTGTTTGTTTCCCTTCACATCTTCAAAACACAGTGAATCCGCTGAACTGCCTGCCAGAGTTGGTCATTCCATGCTCTGCAAAGGGACTTCCACTGGCTGCTCTTTTGATTGCTTGAACACCTGATGGAGTTGGTCATTTCATACTCGGTCTGCAAAGGGACTTCCAGCTCACCACTGGCTGCTCTTTTGATTGCTTCAACACCTGATGGAGTCCACAGCGCCTGGACCAGGTTCAGGAGCGTGCTCCGGCTGGGTGCCTAAAGGCATTGGAAACTTCTGTATTTTACTGAAACTGGGCTCTTGGCTCTCAGATTCAGCATTGGGGAAATGAGAGACTTGCTTAGATATGTGCCCACTTCCCAGTGTCATTGTGCCAGTGGGAGAGGTCACTTTCCCCAGGTGGATCACCATTTCTGCTCCTGAAGGTTTCCCTTACAAGGCTGGTGGTGACATTAGTGTGTTAATTGTTAGTCTAAATTAAACCATCGGATTTTGCCGGGAGTAAAGTAAGGAGCAGTTTTTCACTTGAATCGCTCCATGCCTGGGGCAGCGGAGTCCCAGCTAGGACTAGGGATCTGGTCAATGGCATGGCCTGAAGGGAGAAAGAATATGTTTTGTAGCCTTTTTTTTTTTTTTCAGAAAAGTATCCACGGAAGCCAGCATACTCCATGGGAGGGCCTGTTCAACATCAAATAAATATACTATTAAGGAAAGGAATGCAAATTCTGAGGGGGGTGCCCCTCCATGCCTGGTTCTTAATCACTGACCCAGCCATCGAAGCTGAGCCAGTCCTTCCTCAGGCAAAACATGACGATAGCGGTGAGACCCCTTCTCCCTAGGAGCATAGTGAGAGCAGTCAACAGATTTTGGGAGACCCAGGCCGAACTCTCTCTACTACCAGACCCGGGGCAGGGACTGGAAACCAGCCCATTGCCCTCCCGAGACAGCGGTCAGAGGCAGGAGTTCTTCAGAGGCTGTGGGCATCTGGGCATCGCAACTCATCGAGCTGCAGGACCGGTGGTGGGCAGACAGTTGGGTTTCAGCTTCTCCTGCAAGCACTGGTCTGTCTGTCTGTCTGTCTTTTCTTTCTTTCTTTGCTTAAATAGCTGGTGGGCTCCATTGGGCACTGAAGAGATGTGAATGTATGAGACACGCGGCCAGACACTGAAGTGATAGGTGTCTTTATTATATATGGAAAACGTTACGTTAAAACAACACTCTTTTTTAAAGCACGTCGTACCTTGAAGTATCTTCAATGATGCTACTAATTCGTGCTTTTAATTCCCGGTTAATAAGTCTTCTCTAAACGTAGATGGCAGCAGTACAGTACCCCTTTTTTATGAAGATTAACATCTGCGAATACTGCCTTTGAGACAGGCCATGCGTATGTGATTAGTTCATTGGTTACTGGGCACAGTTTTAAAGAATTATGTTGAAGAAATGATCCACTACTTTCCTTTTTTTTTTNTTTTTTTTTTTTTTTTTTGCATTTCTGATCTGTCTGTGAGGTTGTGTCTCGATCAGTGTAGAAGTCAGCACTGTTATTTTTCTTCTTTTCAAAGTAAGGGGCTTTTTCGTTAGGATTCCCACAGTTAACAGAAGATATCCCACAGAAGATATCTGCCCCCCTGGAAGAGTCTTGTGAGGGAAGTCCTTGCCGTAGAGAGTAGCCTGATTGTGTTTGATCATTCATCACTTATGGAGTTACAATGGAAGTTGTTCTCAACCTCCTCTAAAGATGAGACTTTTTCTAGCTAACACTTCACATTAGAACCCCAGACCGTGACCGGATCTGAACTTAGCGGGGCCGAGCAATAGTAGAGAGATGTAAGCGGCCAAAGTGCATTTCTCTGTTGTTCCAGCTGATACGAATCCCTGGTACGACCCCTGCTTTTGTGAGCAGGTGACAAGGCAAGGAGGATGGGTGCCTCCTCCTGCCGAGAGGAGTCCTTGAGTCGGAGCCCTGGATTTGTGCTGACTAGAGAGCACTGTGAGCGGCACAAGCAATTTCCCCAGAGAGACTTATGGAGGAGGTTGCTTCTTTGGGGTTAGCACTGCCTAAGAGGAGCTTCAGAAAATCCCAAAATGTCTGAGCAGAGATCAGCCAATGTGAATAATACTGTCCTGGGTGTTGGAAGAACTCCTGCTAAGGGTAGTATTTCCCTGCTAAGGGAAGAAAATAAGCCACAAGTCTAAAACATATTCAAAGAATGCTGTCTTCCAGTTCCTAATTTTATTAAAAAGAAGGCATTTTTGTTTAAACAATGAAGACCTTTGTGTTGAGAAGTCATAAGCTTTAGTGCAATCAGGTGTGCTATTCGTAGTGCAACTGGGTATGCTATTGTCCGTGTGAATCACAGAATCGCAGGGTTGGCNCGGGCACCACTGAGAAGAGCCTGGCCCCATCCTCCTGACACCCCCCCTTTCAGTATTTGTAAGTGTTGATAAGGTCCCCCCTCAGCCGTCTTTTTTCCAGACTGAAGAGACCCAAGTCCCTCAGCCTTTCTTCATAAGAGAGCTGTTCCAGTCCCCTCAGCATCTCGGTAGCCCTGAAACTTCATACTGAAGTTTCATCCAAACATTTAATTTTCTTTTTCACTTCTCATAACTTTTGGTGGCTTTCATTTGGTGAATGCAAGTGTCAAAAACTGGGGTCAGATATTCGGGGGGAAAAAATGGTGTTGCAAAGGCAGGTTTAGCTTGGTCAAAGCAAATGCCGTGGCAGATATCGATCCAGTCGGATCCAGTCGGAGCTCTGTTGACTGGAGGGGCTACCCAAAATGTCCAGCTCTGCAATAGCCACATCATTGACATTGGTAGCTGGCGGAGAAGGATCATGCTTTCACCGTTTGAACTGCCAGCAATAAGCTCCTGGGGAAAGAATGTGTAACAGGTTTTAAGGTAAAATCATCAGCTTCCCCTGCATTAATCAGAAATATTTGAACTGGAAAGCTCTTCTGCACTAAAGTGGAGTTTGTTCCCTGAAGCAAAGATGTTTCACAGGAGTGAAATGTGCAACACCAGTGGCTGTTGAGTGAACTTGCCATCAAAGATCTCAAGCCTTGGGATTTTGAAATGAGAACTAAACTTGTTATTAGCAGTCCCTTGAGGTCTCATTTCCATGCCAGTGAATAGCCTGGTTTTGTGCTCATTTCCCTGCATTTTCAGTCTCACCTGTTTTACTTTATCTTGGAGTTATTAATTTTATGACAAGGCTTCTTTTTCTTCTTTCTTTTTTTTTCCTTTCTTAGGGGGTTGTTTATCACCATCCATGACAAAGGCCACATTGCAACAATGCTAAACTCTTGGCCTGAAGAAAATATTAAGGTATGTGCATGCCTTCTGTGGACCGGGAAATTACAGGAAGTTGGGTGGAAAATGGGATATTGAATGCAATTGCTTGTCATTATTTACAGAATTTCCTATTTAAAAGGACAAGCTGAGAAATATTCGCTTCCTTAGAGAGTTTCCAGGCTAGTGGTTGGACTTCAGAGACTCTGTCATGTGTGTTTGTGATCAAAAACATCTTTATCATAGAATAGAGTCATAGAATCGTTTTGGTTGGAAGAGACCTTTACGATCATCAAATCCAACCATTAACCTGACACTGACAAGTCCACCACTAAACCACGTCCCTCAGCACCACATCTACACGTCTTTTGAATACCTCCAGGGATGGTGACTCCACCACTGCCCTGGGCAGCCTCTTCCAATGCTTGATAACCCTCGCAGTGAAGAAAGTTTTCCTAAGATCCAGCCTAAACCTCCTCTGGTGCAACTTGAGGCCGTTTCCTCTTGTCCCATCACCTGTTCCTTGGGAAAAGACACCGACCCCCACCTCTCTACACCCTCCTTTCAGGAGCTGTAGAGGGCAATGAGGTCTCCCCTCAGCCTCCTCGTCTCCAGGCTGAACACCCCCAGCTCCCTCAGCCGCTCCTCACAGGACTCGTGCTCCAGACCCCTCACCAGCTCCGTAGCCCTTCTCTGGACACGCTCCATCTCCTCAGTGTCTTTTTTGTGGTGAGGGGCCCAAAACTGGACACAGCCCTCGAGGTGGGGCCTCCCCAGTGCCAAGCACAGAGATCCTGCTTATCAAAGGTAGCAGGACCTTGGGCAATAAAAAGAGCGTGCATGATAATAATGTGTACAGAACAGACTTCCGAGCGAAGAAGTAAGATACGTGTGTTAAAGAATTCTGTGGCTAACTTGCAACTCGTTAGATGTACCAAAGCTCCCCAAGATATCTGAAACCGACTGGCTTGTAGGATTCCATCCCAAATCCGGTGAGTCATGCAGCATCCAGAACACTGGCAACTCTGCAAATAATGTTTGATATCCAGCAGCTGAAAATATTACTGACACCCCACCCAAAAAGTGATCTTGTGTTTTTCTCTAGAGCTCAGGGCCAGGCAAGTCCCTGGCATGAAATAAAGCCGACACTGAAGACAGGTCTTGCCAGTCACCTTGGTTCCATCAGTCTGGAAGTACATGTGCCTGGGAATTTCCCTGGCTATTGATAGAGCTTCGGTCCCTGGTCAGTCAGCTGTTTCTTCTAGGAACAAAGGTTTGGCAGCTGAGAAAATCTTGCAAGCATTTTCCATTTCTAAGAGGGGGAAAAAAAAAAGGGAATTTAACATGCTTCCAGAAAAAGTAATTATATTGCTATAACCTTGTCTTTGGAACCATGGAGAACAGATGCAAACTAGATATTTTGTCCTTGCTCTTGTCCAAAGATCTCAGTATTTCCATTTGTTTCTGAGTCAGGACTATGAGCAGAACTCGTTATGCCTAATAGACATGTTTTTGCAGATGGGGAAACTGGCACAGAACGATTAGAGGCTGTTGTTGAAACAGCCCCCTCTGGCACCCAAAACAGACCATAGGAAGGGCACTGGTCCATGGAAGAGATTCAGACTATCTGCTTCCCAGGTTTTCCAGACTACAAAGGCAGCTGATTTCGTCAGTATCGCTGTTTCGGACCGCAGGGTTCCCTGTGTGTTTGCACCCAGACTTCTCCATGCCTGAACTGGTAGGCACTGGAACACTTGAGATTTTGAGATAAGTCGGGAGGCACCTGGACTGCACCTAAATCCCTGGAGGGACCCAGGGTTTTAAAAAGGTTGAACACCAACACCAGCAAGTCCCATTAAAGACAGCGAAGAAATACCTGGAGGTGCTGCCCCATCTTTCGCTTTGTGGTTCATTCCTGGCAACAGCATTTACTGTGGAAATGGGGAATCTGGCTCCCCTGCCTGGAAGGGTGCTCTGCTTAGCTTAGCCAAGCTCTCCTGTGCCCCACCTCCACCCCTCCTGTTGGAGCTGGGCTGCTCTGAAAGAATCAGAGTGCCAGAACAGAACAAGTGAAAGAAGCCGTTGCTGAGCGCACTTACGTGGGAGCGTGGGATTTTTGTGTCTCTTCCAGGGCAGGTAATGAATCCTGCCGTGAAGAAACATCGGATAAAATGCTGATAACCCTCATCAGTGCCTCCCCTTGCTAATTTTCTCTCTGGTTCCTTAATCTTGTACCCTTCTCTGCATGATGGCCCGACTAGAGCAGGGGGAATGCAGAGAATCACACAGAATAGTGTTGTGGTAGGGTGTCATCCTGGCAGCTGTGAGTTCAAACCACCTCTGAGTGAGGATAATCTAGAAACCGTTATCTCCTATTCCAAGACAAGTGTGCTGCCACGCTAGCTACTGCACTGGCCTGCCGCCCTTCCTTCCTTCCTTCTTTCCCTCCCTCCTTCCATAGGATGCTCTCACCCTGGCAGTGCACTCAGCATCTTGAGTCCCTGTCAGGATTAATCCCATACAGGGCTGGTCAAAGTCATGGTGCGCTGAAGGCAGAGTATCAATTCGTCCTGTAAAGGCTGACCTTGTGCAAGCAATACAGAGAAGTGGGAACGCCAACAGCGGCACTTGCCTCTCAGCATTGCCTCAGAAGGTTGGAGGTCAGCGTAGTGCTCTGCATCCCTTTGCGGTGATCCAGATGCCTCCTACTTGGGCACTGGAAAACTGGGCTACCTACATACAGCCCATGGTCCAGAGGCATCTCGGCTAACGTCAGCTGCCCGAAGACTCAGTACCCATTCTCAGCTTGTGAGTACTTCTGCGTGATCAATGAAGAGGGAGATGAGCATCTTCAAAGAGAAATACCCCTTTCATCCCTTCCCAGTCCAGCTGCTGGAGGGAGGAGATGCTCTCTGGAGGTTTCTGTCTCTCCCCATCGGCTATCAAAGAAGGTTAGAAACCAGTTCGATGATTGCCTTAAACCGCACACCTAACTTTTAGCCGAAGACTTGACTAGAGTCATCAAGAAAATTTGTAGCACAGCTGGAAGGAGAAAACAGGTTGAAAACATTGTTAAACCAGTGGTTCGGTTAGAAGGGTCTGTGCCGCTCAGCCAGAGATTAAGGGCCTGTTCGTTGAGTCCTGATCACATGAACGTGAGCGATTAAAAACATTACTTTAATGTGCTTGTCTATCAGGTACCCCCTGAAACTATGTTCTTTTTTTTTTCCCCAGTGTTTTTCAAATCCGAAGAGCCACAAAGAAATGTGAATCCATTTTCCCCTCTCTGATACCGAGAGCAATGAGTGTCTCCCGTGCCGTATTTTCTGGTCTCCTGTATTTTTCAGTGTTACCTTGAGGAGCTTTGGTACCTATAGGGTGCAGCACATCTAAGGCTGAAGAAATTTTCTCTCTCTGATGGATATCTAAGTACTATCAAGAAGTTTTTTGGCTTGCCTGAGCACACTTAACTTGTTTGGATGAAAGGGGAATCTGTGCTCCAAAGAGATATTTTGATTCATTAGAATTTATTTAGAAAAAAAATCCCCAAACTCTCTGCATAGTTAGGTTTTTAACTCCTTTTCACATAATTTGCCTCAGTTTCAGGATAAACCTGGAGCAGTGCATGTGCTTGCTGCTTTCCCTCTTCCCAGCACTGCCTTCCAGTCCCTCCAGTCCCCATTGCATCCTCTGCGTGTGGTAAAGAAGTGAGCGCACACCCAGAGACAGATGGAGCCCACACAAAAGGAGACTTTCCTCTCGCTAACACCACACATCGGCTCAGAAGGAAAAACAAATAGGAAAATGCTCAAAAATGGAGGTGAATAAGTGTATCACTGCCGTGATTGTGAATTTCCCATGGCTTCTTCAGCCTCTAGCCTGAGGTGTGTAGTCCTTTGAGTTTTAATAGGTTTTTTCCTTGAAGGAATCGAAACTTTTAGGAATTCTAACTCCTAGTAACAAGAAACTGTCAACAGCACAAAACCAAATACTCTACGTATAGCGGGACCAGTTCAAGATAACCCCTGTTACATATAGCTTGTCCCTATCACTATGTGCGTTACGACCCTGAAATGTATCATGCCTGAAACTACAGGAGGGTTGGGTTTTTTTTTTGCTAGAGGGCAAAATAGATGTAAAAGGCAGAACAGATGCATGTGTCCTCTGTATCTGTAGTTTCTCCTTAGGCTTATTCCTGAACGATGTAACATAATGTAATTCTGTTCTGCCGTTACAAACAGCGGTTTAGGTTAAGAGAGAAAATAGCCTTGGGATGTGTATGTAGTTCACGTTGAATAAGAAAGGACGCTGAAACAGATGAGTACGATTCTTCTGGAAAAAGGAAAGTGCAGCAAGAGGTTTAGTCCATTCCTAAACATCGAAATGCTTCTCCATCACAGCAGTAAACCAATGCATCTGTATTCTCCCCGCCTCCAAGGAAGTACATCTGTTGAGATGGCTTTTAATCCCCCCTTCTCTTATTTCTCGCTAAAGCACATGCATGTGTATGTCCTATGTCCTAAGTTTGGCCTTAACTTTGCAGATCAGCACATAAAGAACTTCTCTGCAGCCTTCTCCTTTGAAATCCAAGCTGGACTGTGCACTCGAGTCCTCCGCAGTCGATAAACCATTCGATGTGAGCGCTCTGTTCTCTGAAGTGCTGGGACAGTGCTGAAAGTTGAAGTTTATTATTGTGTTTACAGCTTTTCTCCCGCCGTGGGACTGGACTCCAGTGTCTTCCTGTTCTTACTGGATGTAAGAACTGCCCCAGAGACTCCCTGACTGTGGGGACAAACCCGACAAACAGCATAGTTAACCCGAAAATTGTGAGGCTTAGTCAGATCTGCTTGGTCATTTGCCTGCCAATGTCTCGATGCACAGGGGGGGTTGGACAGCTAAACTTCAGGCTTCTGCTTTGGACAACATGAAGCAGGCTTTTATTTCCCTTCTTGTCACAAAGAAATGATATAACAACAAGCAAAACGTAGAATTATGGGTCAGAGATTTTGGTGAGGTAGCACGTTACAGTATTGATGGAATGCAAAAGGCCAATTGCACAAAGAATTAACTGGCAATTGTTTAACTCACAACTTGGGAGGAAAAATGGGTCTAATATTAAATACAGGGGCGAGAGCCCCTCCACAGGCCACGCTGCTGCCTGTGCTGGTGCGTTTTGTTTTGATTATGTGATGTTGGCTACTCCACAGCTCTACAACGGTGTGAAGACTTGAGCTTGTTACTGCGTGCATCATGAATCATTTGGGTTGGACAAGACCCTTAAGATCATCAAGTCCAACCGTGCTGCCACAGGTGCAGTTGATAAGCACAAGCACTTTCGTACAGAGCTCTTCTTCCTGAAAAGGAGAGGAAAAACCAAGGCCAGATCTCTTTTGTGCAGCTTCTGGTTACACAGCCGAGGATGCACAACGAGCCACGCTGGCTGGGTTCTGCTACAAGGGAACTGAAGTGCTGGCAAGCAGAGCTGCTCCGCTCCCACACCGCGAGCAGCTACCCGTCAGTCACATTATCTCCACCCCAAAAATGAACAGCCCTCTGTCACTAACAGCTCGTTAACATGGCCTCATGTAGCAAATACCTATTGCACAATGCGAAATGGCATCGGTGTGAAGACAGTGGAGCTGGTTTTGCTTCTAGAGCCTTGGCAACGCCATACAACGGTCTCTTTTGATCCCCCTAGGCTATCGTGGTGACCGATGGAGAGAGGATTCTCGGTTTAGGAGATCTAGGAAGTTACGGCATGGGTATCCCAGTGGGGAAGCTTGCTTTGTACACAGCTTGTGGTGGAGTTCACCCGCAACAGTGTCTCCCTGTCCTGCTGGATGTTGGCACAGACAACGAGGTAAGACAGTTCTTCATCAATCTGACAGGGGAGAGAAAGAATTGAGATTAATGCTTAACTGAGGCCGGTTCCCTAAGTGTGGAGGCAAAGGCAGAGACATCCAAAATGAGACAATGGCTAGACCAGCACTGCAGGTAAGTGGCCGGCTTTCGTTCCTCTTTGATGCCCAAGGAGCTTTTGCTCTTATGGCGAACTGAACTAAACACTAAACAGCCTCATGGTCCCCTGGCGAGAAGACTCGGGGTGTTGCCAGTTGGAGCTGAAGGGTCAGCTTCACCTTTCAGCGTGGCGAGGTGAGTCAAAAGATGCTGTACGGGAAGTCCCAGATTTATTCTTCCTGTGGTAATGGTGAGAAAAGAGGCAGATACTCGTGTGTGCGCAGAGGTGACTGTGTTCCAGAAAATGGAGAATCCCGGGTGGGGGGGTTGGGAATGATTAATTTCAGTGTTTTGTCAGATTGCACACTTTACTGCACATGACAGCCAGACAAGAGGACTCCATCTGTTTGCAGATTTTTGCCTCATGACTCTGGCTCAGAAAGGCCGAAGTGCAACATTTTAGCGATGCCAGAATGGACATCTGTGAGGATGACTTTTTTAAAATGAATATCCTATACTTATTTGTGATGGCCTGGGTTTGTCCGTTTTTGTAAAATGTGCTCGTGCCTCGCTTGACCCCAAGTAAACTAAACACATGTTTCTTGAGAGAAACAACACGAGGTATAAAAGCTTTGATTTTGTGTATGAAGACAGATGAGTGCCGGCATTTTCAGACATGCCTGTGCTCACTGGAAAGATAGATTTTCTGCAGCTCTTGCACTCCAGCCCCACGTATCTCGCACTGGACACTTGCAAAGAATGAAAGAAAGTGAAATCGGTGGCCATAGATGACATCTGGGATGAGATTCCCAGTTAACTCTTTGGTCTCTGGTCCCAGGATTATTTTATCCCTTTATCCCAGAAGCCTGGCATGGGCTGGTGGAACGTAGGGTGTGCACCTCTCAGCCCAATTCGTGGTCTTTCCTGAAATGTGGGGACTCTGAGTTTGGACCGTCTGAGGCTAAAGCAGGAATTAAGTCTCAGTCTTTCACTGCGTAGAGTTTCCAGTCAATAGAGCATTGTACTCGACTTTGGCTCCTTCATCTCTTCTCCTCCATGCTGGTCTGTGCACCACCGAGTGCTGGCACGCTCTGAGTCCCCCAGCTGGAGCTTCCCTCCAGAGGGACCTGGGTGTAAGTGCTTCCCCACCAACCTTCTGACCATGCAGGACCATCCGTTTCTGTCTCGGCATCCAGAGGGGACACTAAAATCCAAAGTGGCACCAACGATTTTTAGGCATCTCCAAGGGTCAGGTAGTGTCAGAGAAAGGGACTCCCAGTGTCTTGGGCACTTCCGTTCTGCCCAAGGTCAAGCATAACATATGTGTCCAGAAACTTCTCTGTGGAGGCGTTTTCCACATCTGGAATTAAGATACAGAAGTTGCTGTTTTCCAGCGATGTCAATATATTTCCTCACAGTATAAATAATTTGTTTATTTATTTAATGGCTTTCTCATGTGCATAAACTTAACCGAACTCTAAGCACATCCTAGGACCATCCTGCCCCACAAGCAAACTCACCTCTCAGTGCAGAAAGGAGACACCTAGTAGGCATTCGTCCCGTTCATCTCTGCCTGACAATACGTGTTGAGCCTAGGGTGACTGCGTTGCTAACACAGGCATCCCAGGAAGAGCGGACTAAATACAGCAGCCGCATTATCTTTTTAGCATCAGTTCCCAGGTTGGCTTTCTGACAGCCCATAATACTTGGCATACTCTTTCAACAAATCGGTCTCTTTTCAGAGCTTGGCGTTTCTCAGTTTGCCTGTGGGAGAATTTCAAACTCCATGAACCGTCCCCAGAGCACAGGGCGCTAACGGGGCTATGGGTGAAGTGATGCGGGTGGCTCTGCTTTCTGTTCTGTGGCCCTGAGGGGTTAATGTATCAAACTCAGAGGAAAGCCTCTTCCATCTTTCCTTCTAAGGGAAAACAGCTGTGGCTGTAATAACAGATCTAATTTTCGCATACCTGCCAATATTTAGGGCCCATATGGCTGCAGGACCATAGGTTTGAGATGGCTCGTCCCCTTCTCATGAGCATCATTCAGTTCCTGAAACTGGAAGGGGAGTAGAGTTGCTTTGCAGTGACTCACGGAGGTGTTTGCCCACCTGTCTCCTGCCACTGCTTGTCCTGTAATTTTCCCCAAACTACCTGCTGTTTCCATGCTGACCCAGTCCTTTGTAGGTGGCTTAGGGGTCCTGACTTAACCGGTCTGCTGGACTGGTTGGCGGAATGGCCTGTTTTTGTTCACAACAGGAGTCAAAAAGTAAACAAATCTGTTGTATGAAAAGCCTTGCCTTGACACCTGCGGATGAGTGGAGGTGAGTGCTAGGTGGCTGCGGGGCTTGGGAGCGTTTTGGCATCTGATCACTGGTTCTGGTCAACTCTGGGCTGTCACCTAAAGGTTTATAGGATACATGCCATCGCAGGGACTTCAGACTATCTTCATTGCTCGAAGCACTGTTTGGCGTCAGCAGATTTCCTGGTAGACTCAGTGCAAAATTAAGAACTGAATGCACAGTAAACACTCCCCACACAAGGTCAGTTTTATTCACTAAGAGTGAGGCACCTTGGCAGGGAGCCTTTGGTAGAGCTGTCGTGGGGATGCAGAGCTCCATTTTTCCTATGGCAGTCAAGAAGCATTACATCCCTCCAGCTTTATTTACGCAAAAATATAGTCCATAGCTTCTTATGGAACCACTTTCTGCTCAGGAAGAGCTGGGTGAGCTGGCCTTCACTGCATAGTAAGTAAAATTAATATCACCACAACAGACAAACTTGTTGGGTAGGCTGGGACATAAATCTCTGTCCATCCGTGGAAGAGAAGATGTCAACAGAATTGCTTTGTGTCCTAGGCTCTGCTGAGTGACCCACTCTATATTGGACTGAAACACAAGCGGGTTCGTGGGAAACAGTACGACGAACTGATTGATGAGTTTATGCAGGCAGTTACCAACAAGTAAGTGGGATTATGCACGTGGCTCCCCTGGGCTGCTTCCATTTAAGAACAAATGTTGCAACTCGTGAAATAAACATTAGTATAATTGATCATCCAAGCAAAGAAAGGTCATTTACATGCAAGTCTCCTGGGTGGTCGACAAATGACTCTTTGTGCTTGAGCACTCTGTGTCAAAAATATTTGTCTTCAGAGAATTGAAACGGGACTGACTATTTATAACCATTTCCTCTCCATACAGGCCATAGGTGTCAAACATAGGCGCCGTGGGCTGTATCTGTTCTCCATCATGCGTTTATGAGCCTCATTCAGCATAGGCGGAAGCTAAATTTTGGATTGTTTACATTTCGTAAAGGAAGTTTCCAGCTTTCAGCATTGTGGAGGAGCTCACCTAACTGGAAATGGCACGTTGCTCCACACGGTGATGTCTGCGTGGGTCTGCAGGCTGCCTGTCTGTCACTTCGCTGGCATTTAAGTCTGCGCAGTAAGAAGGCCAGGATTATAAGCATTGTCCTTTTAACGGTGGGACAGACTGAGTGCATATTTCCACGTGACGATCTGGGCTGTAGGGTCTCCGATGTACCAGGGAGTTTGACATGGGAAGAGCAGAACCACAACCTCAGCGCTGTATGTGCACCTCTTGCACTGCACTGAGTTCCTCTTTCTGGTAAAAATAAAATAGATTAAAATTTCCATGAGCGTGTGGAGGCATCACCATCAGAAGGAAAGTGAGAACAACTGTTAAGGAAAAAAAAATAGCAATATTTGGAAAGCCCCGAGCTCCTAAGCAACTTTTTCTGCCGTTCCTAAAGCAGCAGAGGATATTGATGCGGAGCGGCGGAGGGCTGCAGGCTGTGCCTGATTAATAGGTGCTGCCCGCCTGGGTGTTGTAGGGTCTTTTCTTCACAGCCGAAGGAGCTGTGTTTGATCCTCCCTCTCTCCAGCCGGCCCTGTGTGTGTGTTCCCGCACAAGTGGAAGGGAGGGGGTGGGAGATGTGTCGTCAGCTCTGGGTTCATCCTGTCTCCCTCGAGGTAGGAGGCATCGATCGTGTCCAGTGTCTAACGACAACACCTGCCCGCCCGCTGAGGAGCGTATCTTTACATACGGCGTGACTGCCCGGCTGGCTGTGGGTGGAGGGGTGTAGGGAAGAGGGGCTGAAATGCTGAGGACCATTCAGTCACAGCCGACGAACCAAGTTTTGAGAGGGATGGGCGCGTCACGGAGCATTTCGGCCTCTGTTGCAGTGTTGGCTCTGTGCAGCGTCGTGCTGCACCCTGTGCGTGTGCGATGCTGCTGGTAGGAGGGGAGTCTCTCCGTTGCCGTTCAGCGGCATGGTGTAGACGTGTCCTGTGTGATGGCCGGCCAGTACCTCAACCCGCCCAGCTGCAGTTGCCCACTTGCTGCGTACAGGTGCTTGCTGTCAGCCGGTGCTGTAGCCCCTGTATCTGTGAATACGAACACGGTAACGCCGCCCTGCCTGTTGGTTTAAACGTATCCGACTGCAGAGACGTGAGCTTTGTGTTTGTGCTCTACTTCACCCTTCTTTACATTTGATAAGAAAGCTTGGCTGAAATGTCACTTGATTACAGCGTAGCGTTATGTCAGACACGTGCGGGTTATCTAGGGGGGAGAAATTCTTGGGGGCTGGAAAAGTGGTAAAACACAACTAGGAAATCACAAGAGGCTTTACAAGTAGAAAAGATTTAAGAGCTGTCAGGGTTGATTTGTGGGGTTTTTTGTTTGTTTTGGTTGTAGTCACTAATTAATCCTTCAAGGAAACTATCCCACTTCCTTCTGGCCAGGAGACCGCAGGGGTATTGCGGTGTTGGTGGTGATGATAGAATGGGAACAATAGAATGAGAACCCAGATGATGGTCTCGGCCGCCACCAATTTGGCTCTGAGATTTATGCTTGTGGTGATAAATGCGAAGCTCATTGCAGCCACTGCTCCTGCGATGTCAGTGACAGGGCCAGAAAGACAATTTGCCTTTTCTCCGCTTGCTGCTGGAGAGGAAGGGTTGGCTGTTATTTTCCTGTGTTTAGTTTACATGAGCCAGTCTCCGCATTGAAGGGAGAAGACACTCAGCCATGAAACAATGAACTCTTATCTTGTGAGGAGGTGATGTCATGTCTAACGCCTTCACCCAAGGACTGGGAATCAAGTTCCTGGGGCCCCTGTCCCAGCTTTTCTATTTCTCTTAGCCAGGATGAATTGCTTGAACACAGTAAGCCCCCAAAACGTTCTCTGCAAAGCGGAGCTGGGAAATTCCACTTGACATATATCCATTCACATCTGTAAAGTATTTGGAGATCCTTGAGTGAAAGAAGCTATTACCCGATATTATCATCCTGACCACCAACGTACTTTAAAGCGTTGTTGGAGTGTGATCCTCTGTGAGCTCTGGGCTGGTGAATAATCCTGCTATCAGCCTGGGTTTGGCAAACTTACATGAAACAGATTCATTCGGTCTCAAATTTCCACTGGAGTGACTGGATGCAACCCGGTAGGAGCTCCCACTTCTGTTACGAAAGGAAGCAGAAATTGTTCAGAAGGTCAAGAACATGCTGCTTTAGTGTAGCCTTCTTCTGCGTGTGAGTACGGACTGCTGTGATCTTCGGTCTGCTGAGGTTTCTTGTGCAAGTCTGTAATGTCGCATGCAAATTCAGTTATTTGGGCAGGACGCTTTTGGGTTGCCACAAATCTCTTGCAATTTGGGGGTTTCCTTTTCAGCTTGATGTTCGTGCAGGAATTCTGTCGGCTTCCTGAGGGTACTTCAACTTCTCGTGGAAACCATTCGTCAGTTCCTCTGCAGGAGTACCTCCCACCCCATCAAATCACGGCTGGCTCAAGTCACTGAAGTGGAATGTGTCAGAGCCCACAAGAAAGCCAGGGGAGCGAAGATTTACTTTTCTAATGGAATAATAATTTCAAACAGATGTCAAATTTCTATAGCTGGAGACCCCTACAGTTGGCAGAAAGGGCTCCTGGTCTCATAATAGCCACCTCGTAATGAAATGAGGAGTGCTTCGGAGTTAGCACTTGGAGTATTTTGAAATAAAGTGTGACTCCTGGGCAATTTTAGAAAGAAAGGTCCTTCCTGGTACACCTGGATAAATTTCTGTGTTTTCCTGCTGCCCAAACCTCCATTCATTACTCTTTCACCTAAAACACAGGCAATGACTGAGCTCTTTAACAAGAGCTCCAAACCATGCATTTTTCTCCTCTCGGGAGGCAACTACGTGCAAAATTTGGCCCGCTGAGGCCAGCCTATGACTGAATGAAGCAGCCTGACAAATTGCTGTTTTCTCACAATGAGTAATATGCTTTGCATGGGAAAATACACTGCTTCAGGTTTTCCCCTCCTCAGTTACCATGGCAAAGGGCAAGTCGGTCTTCTTCTTGAAGTGTACCTTTCTGTAGGCTGGAATAAATATTCATCTAAAGTGTCCAAGGATCAGAATAACCCACAGAATTTCTGGGGCTTGCCTATATGAGCAAATTAAGGTTGAAATCAAAACGCGATGGGAGATGAGTTGTGCTGGGGCACGTTCCCGGGACTCTGCAGAGCTCCAGCCCAGCCTCTGCACTAACAATATTCTCTAATCCTCAGACTCCCTTTCAAAGCAAACTGCCGCTGGACACTTCTTTCCTCCTTGTTCTCCTAAACTAGTATGGAAGCTGGTATAGATCCGTTCTTTGTCTGATATAAGACCCTCTGTCTTATTCCATTCATTCCTTCTGTAGTTTCATCACGCCGTAGCAGTGCAGCTTGGTGGCTCCAAGTGGCCAGAGGTGTTGATGGCCTGTCCCCGAGCCCCAGCCTCCGTTCCGAACGCTGGCTGGCAGGTGCTGAGCCCACGTGGCAGCAAACCGTGTCGCAGAAGCCTCATTAAGCTGTCATAACTTGACTCCCCTTTCCTTTCCCATCAGTGATTATTAACAGGGTGACCAGGGAAACAGAAGCCTTCTATCGGCCCGGGCCGTATGGTAGAGCACAGAAGACATCAGGAGATCAAGCACTCACTTTCTCAAAATGGGAGAAGGAAAGTAGCTCTGCTGAGTTTGTTTTTCACTGTGCTTGTTTTATACCTGACTTCTCTTTGCCTAATCCCTTCCCGGTACTTTTACCCACAAACGTACCAAGTCAGGTCCCGCGTGCTCTCAACAAGCAGAGTCTGCTCCCCAACGCGCTGTCTCTGTTTCAGCAGTTCACCAGGGCTGTGGATCACCAGTTCACCAGCACCTTTCAGAAACAAAATCACCAGTACCAGTGCCCATCAGATGCTCTCTAGAGCATTTATTCAGGTGCTCTACTTATTTAGTGAGATGCTCTAGTTAACTTGGTTAATTGATCCTGAAAGACTAGACTTAAGTCTTTAGACACCACTGGCCTCCACGAAGCCCTTGTGTAATGCTGTTAACACCTAAAGTCCCTCAGCATCTGTGTGTCTACTAGGAGATCTGCACACCATCACCAGTGCTTTAGCAGGGCTAATGGTATAGACCGGCTCCAGCCCTCATGGGAGCACAGGGTGGGTATTCTCCTTGCCCATCTGCCCCAGTTGCCCTGCCCAGAGGGACTCTGACACCGTCCAGAAAGGAGAAGTTGTGGTGATGGTAAGAGCCACCCCCACTGTCCAGTGTCTTGGCTTGACGTGACATGAGCTCATCAGCCAGCTCCTATGACCCACTTTTAGCCACTGGATGATATTTAAAGTCAAAGAACAATATTTAGGTTTATTAGCTTGATTTTCTGCTGCTGAGGAATGACTGAGCTCCAGATGTGCTGCTACAGGGTCTCTGTGGTAATGGACTTTTATTACCTTGCCTTCAGCTCCTTTGGGATAACGCATTTACAGATGCCGCAAAGCCCTCTGCCCTAGGCTTTCTGTTTGTGCTTTCCACCTAAGCCAGATTTACCGCAGCTGGCTTAGAAAGACGTAGCTGGAGAAGATCCGTTTGGGTGGAAGGCAGGTGGTGAGGCTCCATTCCTGTTGTCTCTCAGAGGGTAGCTCAAGGCTACATCTGAGGGTCAGCACTAATATGACTGCATCTCCTGCTTATGCTCTGCTCCCAAGAAGTCTGGGACCTCCAGCTCCAGTTGTTTCTCAGACCTGCTGCAAGGAGGATTATGTCCTTTTGCATAAAAACACAAGAATGGCCGTAGCAGCCATTAGTGCTGGTCTCAGTGTGTGGCAGTCGTGAGACATGCTGCTCAAAAGAGTTGGTTGTTTCATGAGAGGGCGGTTCTGTTGCTATATGGGCTATAATGAAGGTTGACTGTGATTTTTCAAGACTTTTTTCCCCAAGATCTCGGCTTGATCTTGCCCTGTGTTTTGCCTCTAACGGTAGCTCACAGCAGATGCCCTGGCATATCACTAGGAACAAGCAGCAAGCCATCCTTGGCATACCCCCAGCCTCCAGTAATCCGAGATTCAGGGATTTCCTGCTATCTTTGTGCTTCAAGGGTCACTTTCATTTAGCACTCACTGAATCCGCAGCAGGCTCTGTGCCACAGAGGGTGGTGGCTTGTGCTTGTGTTGGCAGAAACCTAGCGAGACTCCTACCCAACGTCAGAAATAGTCTGCAGTCTGAGAAGATGGTGAGGCAGGCAGCAGGTCCTGTTGGGTCCATGATGCAGCTGCCTGGCATGGGATTTCTAAACCCGGGACCTGGAGCTCTACATTTGTATTGTCTATAATATAAAAGGCTACAAGCTTTTGCAAAACTCCCATCTGTTGGCTCAAAACCAAAAATCGCATGTTTGTCTCACTCCTGACGACCATCATAACTGCTGCATCTGCTGTAACAGTCGTGACTTCTATTGTGGATCCGTGGGCCCAGCTTTCACTGTGCTGTGATGATCTGACAATCAATGAACCTTACCCGTGACATCTCCATTTCAAAACACAGTAACAGATGTGATCGTGTTTTCTAACTTATCTCTTCATCTCTCCTTTTAACACTAGCAGAACTATTTAATGATTGACATAAGAGCTATTAAATCGCATCACAGTACTGAGTGAGGCTTTGAAGGGTTTTTTCAGTGCTTTCAGAACTGGAAGGTCAACTTTAATTTACCAGAATTTTAGTTTTCGTTGTCAGTTCTTAAAGGGAAAACTTGCCTTCCTCTTAGCTATGTGTAAGTATTAAAAATTAAAGGTTTTTTCTGATGTTAACATCTGTCTG
Organism: Rynchops niger; assembly: GCA_013400035.1. NCBI lineage: Eukaryota > Metazoa > Chordata > Aves > Charadriiformes > Laridae > Rynchops > Rynchops niger. The sequence goes on from VXBH01007195.1 coordinate 56,090, forward strand.
CAGCCTGTAAGCAAACAAATGTTGTGAGCTCTTAGCAGTAAACCCATCTTGCGGTTGTCTTTTTACCTAGCTGGGTTTCCTCTTCTTGGCCAGAAACATAAATAAATATGCAAACAGGGCAATCCTGACACGAGCTTTAGCAGACGTGAATGGCCGTAGAAAAGCCTTAGCCTTCTGGGACATTCTGATGCTTTTGTGTAACCTGCCGTTTGCAAAGAGCCCAACCATCGCACCAGAGCTGCCACGAAGGGGCTGTCGGCGCACTCAGAGGTGTGAAGGAACTGGGACCCCCAGTAACAAGAATGAGCTGGGCCTCACACACTTTTTATGTGGGATGAGCAAAGGTACTGTTTCCCTCTAAGCCTCTTCTTAGCTTGGTACCAGCATTTGCGTATTTCAGGTTGCTGGTTCTGTCTCAATTTCTAATTCAGATAAAAGCGTATCTTGTTCTGTGTCTTGAGTCAACCTTAGCATCAGATGGGACAACAGCCTAGTGTTCTTCCACTCTTGTTTGTGAAAACGCAGTTATAGAATCACAGAATGGTTGGGGTTGGAAGGGACCTTAAAGATCATCCAGTGCCACCCCCTGCCCTGGGCAGGGACACCTCCCACCAGCCCAGGTTGCTCCAAGCCCCGTCCAACCTGACCTTGAACCCCTCCAGGGATGGGGCAGCCACAGCTTCTCTGGGCAACCTGGGCCAGGGGCTCACCGCCCTCACAGCCAAGAATTTCTTCCTGATATCTCATCTAAATCTCCCCTCTTTCAGTTTAAAATGGTTACTCCTCGTCCTACCGCTCCACTCCCTGATAAAGTTCGCAAAGACCTGATGGGAACGACTTCCCTTTTCTCTCCGAACTGGGTCTGGACCCCGTTTCTGCCCACCTGAGGCACACTCAGGCGGGACCCTGTAACTCCGTGGTCACGAAGAAGGGTTTGAAGGGGTGTCTTTCAAACACAAGGAAAATGCAGATTCTTAAGTTACTGCCCTCATCCTCTCCAGGAGGAAAGTGAGATCCTGGCTGCAGCGGAATGAGGGAAATGCTTTGTTCTTTGTTCACTTCGAAGCTACTTCTTTTCTAGCTACATCTGTACGGCTGAACAAGAGAGGCCAGAGCCATTTTCTGGACGTAAGGCCAAATGGCATCGTGGTCACTGCTCGTACCCACACTGCTTAGCCTTGTCCGTACGGCTTAGCTGCCTTACCACTACAAAGCCACAGGCAAAGGATCTCTTGCGGTGACGCCTGACCAAGCTGACTCCTAGCTGTGTCCGGGAGTTGCGTGGCAGAGTGCTGCTGCTCTGACCAAAAGCCTGCCGAGGATGGTGATGACAATTTAACAGCGACAATGGCCTCAGGACACCAGCCGGACTCAGGTGTTAGTGCTGTTTAACTTGCTGGGGTGGACTTTGATTTTCCAATCCTGAATTCTGATGACTTACCAAGCGTGATTTTTTTTTTTGATCGTGGGCTCCTTTATGGAAAGTTTCATTTTCTTGGAAATCAGAACTTTGGTTGCTGGTGCATCAAGCACCGGTAGGAAAATCTCAAGGACAAGGGAAAGGACAATTTGATTTTCTCAGCCTGGTTTCATCTAAGACTATGAATAAGAGTTGCGGTGCGTCAAAGCGGATTTCTTATGTCATGAATGACTGAAAGGCATGCTATAAAACACTAAATTCAGACAGGGATTGGAACCTCCTCCCTGTCATTCTTTCTATAAAGGAACTGGGACTTCTTACAATAATTTTTTTTTTTCATACACATAGGAATGTTTTATACTCCCTGCTCACAGTGAACAAAAATGCCCTTGTGACAGTGGTCAGCAAAGGCGCTACACAGGTCCTCAGGCCACCCTTGAAGTTCTGATGTGTGCAGTTTTGGTCAGCTGCGTCTCAAATGGTCACTGCTGCCTCATGAATTTTTTTCCTCTCTGACCTCGTGGCTTGTCATGAGGCTGGATGAGCTCGGAGAGGTACATACAAATGAGGGTGAAAGAATCAAGTCGCAGAATGAGATTGTTGAGGCAGTTGAGAAGCCTCTTGAATAAAGAAGCTAAAAGCAATGTCATCGGGAAAACACCTGCCTCCCTCTTCCGGGATTCACGCTCTTTTGTTCCACGCTTTGTGCTCATCCAAGAGAGATGTGTATCATCCTCCACAGGGGATACAGACTTTACTAACAGCGTCTTTTCGTGTTAGCACAGCCCAGAGATCCCATGGACCTCTGGGTTGATAGTAACAGTACCGGAACAACAGTACAGTGATAAACAAAGCGTGAATCCTATGCTTGTTTGTGTTCCTGGAAATGGAAAAATTTCTTAATAAAGATTTTTGGGTGGTAATTTTTACAACAGACTTGTAATATTATGTGTGTTTAGCGCCTAGAGTCATCATTCATTAGGGCGACAGCCATGCTATTATTTCGACCAACAGTAAATTATTTCCTTAAAAATCCTCTTTGTGCAAAATTTGCTAGGCAAGATCTGAAGACCAGGCTAAAAAAACGAGTGTATGGGACCATTCTGTAAAGCTTTTCTCAGTGAGGCTGTTTTTACACCTTTGTCTCGCAGTCCCAGTTAGCCCACACCTATAGGCTGTCTCTCCTTTGTCTGAGAAGGCAGCCAGAGCTGTCGAGCTGGGCGTTACGCAGACAAATTTTAATATGTAAAGGTGGTAGAAGAAATCCCATTCTGCGTCGCGTTTTGTTGGCTGAATTCCATCCAGTACAAGTAGCAGCTCTCCCACCAGCCTTCCCCTTTGCAGTAACAAGTGTTCTCCACCTTCTCTCCTGAGCATGTTTAAGCGCTTCTGTGCTCCGGTCCCAAGTTGGCTGCCTTTTACCTTTGGATGCTCCCCAAATACTTTGTAGAGCGCTCTGAATTCCTTTGGGATGAAACAGGTTGCGCGAATCTGGAGTTACTGGGCTGTGGAGGAAGGACAGTAGAACTGACTCATCACGTTGATACTCACAAGGATGTGACTGCAAATGGCCCCAGCAGTTGTTCTGTTCGTCTTCCTTGCCAAGGTTATCCTTAGGCTGCTCAGCTCATCCTGAGATGGGGCGTTGCACACAGCCACCGAAGTACCATTAGGAAAGAGCAGTAAGCGTTAACTGGTGAATTCCTAAGATGGCTCAGTAAGTCAGCCGCCTGATTTGTGTTTCATTTCAGTGACTTTGAGCAGCAAAAGTTCTTTAAAGTCCTCTCAAACCCCCAGTAAGGTGTGTAGTCCTTGAGAACTAGGATCATCATCCCGAGATTCCCATCTTTACCTGCGAGTCTGAAGTACTTGCTTCTTCCATTTAAAGCATCCAGTCGCAGGGTCTTGCCATGACCAATTTGTGGTCTTTATTAATGAAAACTTCAGTTCTCACATTTTGCAAAGGCTCACCTAGGCTCAAAAATGCGGTTTACACTTCAGACAGCTCAGTGGGCATATTGCAGAGAAAAAACCAAATCTTCAAAAAAAACAGCTCCGTGAAAAGAGCTTGCATTCCAGCACTGTCCTGTCGTAGAGGGGCAGGAAGAGAAATGGAGTGTTTATGGGCCACCACACCTTCCTTGTGCTCTGCTTAATAAAAAATGATCAAAGACAGAAATAGAAGTGATTGTGCACCGTCTCATGCTGCAGACGCAGAATGTGAAGTGAGGAAAGAATTCTGGGCTCAAAAGAGAAAAAGAAAATGTTCAGGTTAATACTTCTGCAAATTTGAGTCTGTAGTCGGGGAAACCCACCCACCTGCCCTCATGCTCTGTGGAGAGCTGGTCACGCATACGTTACTGCTGGCTGAGGTCACTGGTTTTATTAAGCAAGTCGGTAATGGAACTTCCGCAGTGATACAAATAAATAATAAGACTGAAGTTAGAGAAATGGTTTCTATAGCAACAGAAGTTGCTTAAAGATTTGCTAATTCTTTGCCGTGAGATGTTAGCAGATGTTCTGCATGGTGTGTCATCTCCCTCTTGGCCATATTTTCCTGACACATTCAAGCGATGGATAAGAGGATCGTCCACCAGGAAACTGATTTTCACAGTTTTTGTATTGTTTATTTGCACAAATTCCTTGGACATCTACAACGTTCATTTTGACTTCCAAGACTTTACGGAGAGAAAGAGACTCGGGAATCTTCATCTACTGCTTTCCAGAGCGTTGCTCAGCGTTTCAGAGGAAATTTTGACACTGGATGTCTCCTTGCTAGCTGCCAGAATCTGCAGTGGGGAGGCTAAAAGCGCCGAAGCAGTCTGTCCCTCAAATACTCGCTCTAACTTGTAGTTAGCGTCACACTGGGGACAATTTAAGAGGATCTTATAAAAATAAATGGAAAATTTCCGTAGACTCCAGTTGCTGTTGAGCCATGTAACGTGGCCTGTCGTACAGGGTACAGGAAAGAATTTGTCCTGTTGGAAGTCACAACGGGAGCAGTTTTGCAGTCCCTCTTCTAGGGCTTTTTTCCCCCTGAAGTACGGCGAGCTGGAAGTTTCCCCACCTGAGCATCTGGATCCTGCTGAATTTCAAAGCCTGTTGCTTCCCTGGAAAATCCATGCCTAAATCTCCATACCCAGGGTGAGAGTTGTGGTGCAAGTACAGCAGGGATACTGCACAGGGCTCTTTTGTTGCTCCTTTCGGCGCAGTAGACAAGACAAGAAGTTGCTGCCTTTCTGGCCAGTGTGACCAGCCATGGTGGCACCTGCCTAGCTAGGGAGGGCTCACCGGACTCGGACATTGACGAGTGGGCAGTAAGCGTACTTCATCAAGTAGGAGCTGTTACGTGGCACACAATAAAAACAGACTAATGCTGAAAGCGGTTTTTAACCCCTCTGGGCTGTATTCAATTTCAGGAGAGACATGGGGGACACGTACGGCGGGGACTGCGAATGAGATAAATCGATGATGCCCAGAGAAGCTGTGGGTGCCCCATCCCTGGAGGGGTTCAAGGCCAGGTTGGACGGGGCTTGGAGCAGCCTGGGCTGGTGGGAGGTGTCCCTGCCCAGGGCAGGGGGTGCCACTGGGGGGGCTTTAAGGTCCCTTCCAGCCCAAACCGTGATTAGCCAGGAAGAAATCCACCCACCGTGGCACGTCCGCCCTTGCAGGTGTGCCACATCCGTTCCCAACATCACCAAAGGAGAAGCTGAAGAGAGCCGAAAGGTGCCCAGGAGAAAGGAAGCAGCACCACGTTCCGGCACGGAGCTGTGCTGTACGCGGGCAGGGATGCCTGCACACGCAGCTCTGTAACAGGGACGTGCCCCGTTCTTTGGTGACAGGAGCAGTGACCCTTCCCTCTGGGGGTGACACTGCGTTTCACACCCCGTAGAAAAGTGTCCACAGCTTCTGTGTCCATGATTCAACGAACAGTCCATGCACCTAACTTTTCATTGGAATTTTTGCAAATATTAATATTGTTTTGCAAATACTAAGCTTAGTAGGACAGGGGGAGATACAACCGGAGTGAGGCATTGAGTTGAATCAGAGCTTTTTGTATCCAAAAGAGCCACACGCAGCTCTAAAATCATTGCGGTCCTTTTCTAAAAGCAAGCACAGAGAATGTGAAGCAAGTGTAAGAGCCAAACCTTTTCCCTTTTTGAGACCAGAGGGTTTTATGAAGCTGGAGTTTCTCATGACGGACAAATAAAGGAGCACAATGCATGCGCTTGTCATTGTCTCCTTGCTGACAGGCATACCTGAAATGGAAAATAATAAAAATAAAAAGTTCGAGCCCTCCCAGGAGAGCCCTGCGAGTGATGTGAAAAGAGCTTTTCATGACAAGAGCCACGGTTCTCAGGTGGAGCGTGTCTTATCCAGTATCGAGTTCTAGTTTAAAGCAGGGGTGTCCCTGCTTTAAAGAGGGAGAGTCTGAACGGGGGGGTGTAAGGCGATGCTGCCTCTGCCCTGCCTTCGGCCCCAGAGGGGCTCGGGTCTAACACGGGGCAGCCGTTCAGAGCCCTCTCACCTGCCTGCAGCCCAGAGGCTGCTAATAGTGGCGTTACTCATTCCCTGAGCTTCTCCCACCGCCCCGTCACATTTATGTGAGAGACAAGAGCACTTAGGGCCCTTTTAGATTTTATTAGCAAAGCTTTAGTGCAGCCCGGAGTCGTACAAAGTGCTGAAAGTGTATAGCTACGGAGTCCGAATATTACCCAATTTTTAGAAATTGCGCACTTGCCCTGATATCACTGGATAATTATGGAAAGTTTGCAATTGTTTCCTGCCTTTTGACCCTCTGGGTCACTTGCTGTCATTGCGTGCTGCTTTCCTGCAAAGCAGCTCAGTGGAGAGAGAGGTGTTTCCAAAGCACAAAATCGTGGCTGTGAAATCACACGGTGAAGCGCTCAGGTCCGTGGGACCCTACACGCAGGTTTTTTTTCTCACCTCTTGGTCACCTGCAGTTGAAGTGGGCACTGGGAGGTGTCCCGTGAACTGACGTCCCCTTTGCAGTCAGACTGGCTGAATTGCAGCGTGGCCGTTGCAATATCCATTGCAGAAGAGCATCTCCCTCACTTCGTGGAGCTCTTCGGTAAATACACCACTGAAAAACTGTCAAACCAACCATCCAAAGGTGCAGATAGATATAGACAGAGATGTAGGTGTAGATATATAGGTATGCATATAGAGTATGCATTAAGAAGCCCTTTGTGCCTCTTGGACAGACAGATAATTAATACAATTTATTCTCAGAGAGTCCCCGTTTCTGAGCATATGGACCTTGGGAAGGGCGTGATGCTGTTGGCTGTTCCTGCGATGCGTTTCTCTCATCTTCTGTCTCTGTGCTAGAGACTGTAGTCCTGGTAAAAGGTGTATTTATCATCCTATGTTGTGGAAATAATTTGTGTCCGTTTTTGATTACCCTTTAACTTGCAGGTACGGCATGAATTGTCTGATCCAGTTTGAAGACTTCGCCAATGCTAACGCTTTTCGTCTCCTCAATAAATACCGCAACAGATACTGTACATTCAATGATGATATTCAGGGTAAGTACTGCTCGGGAAATGCAAATTTAACCTTCACCTTCTGGCGGGGAAAGGTGGTTAAGGTCACAAGAGTGTTTATTGTGCAGGACTCAGGTGTGTGATAACTTTTAGAGTTTATACATAAGCATTTAAAAATATAAACAAAAGCACGGCAGTCTAAGTTGAACAGTGAGTTTCCATGGGTTTTAGTAATTTAGCTTTTTGCTGCAGCAATGTTGTTCAAGGGAGAAAATGGATCAAGTGCTTTAGATTATTAAGGTAATTTGAGAGATCCATTAGTTTTCTATAATTAGCAAAAACAATGGTGACGTTTTAACAGTTGTGCAAGGCTTTCAGCTTCCATGAGGCAGGTGGTCATTAGCTGATCCTGGCATTGTCCCTCTACTGTTACCCTCCCTATTACATGCACAACCGGAGAGGTACACCAGCTCCTTTCCTCTCCGTGGATGCTAACTCCAGGGTAATCTGAGCACAGCCGTGGTCTCCCCTAGAGTGGTTAAAATAATTCTTCCGGCGCCAAAGAGGAATGGCAGCAGCAGAGCTGGGGCTGTAACCAGCACATCGCCCAGGCCCTGTGCGGCTCAGCGGGCAGCAGAATTGCTCCAACGCGCCGAGGAATTCAGGCTGCGTAGTGCTGGCATCCTGGTCTGGTGCTGACTTCGCTTTAAACCGTTGGAAGGGCTGTTTGCCCATCCGACAGGGACAGGATCTTCCCAAGTGATTACAAATAACCAGTTCTTCTCCTGTGAGTCCCTTCACCTCCTCTTCTTTTGTCTAGTCCTGCTTGCAACATGCCGAAGTTTCCAAAGTTTGTTGATTTAGTTATTTGCAGTCAGTTGGGCTTGTCCTCGCTTGTACTTGAAAGGGACTGAAAGAAATGCCAGTGTCCTTTTTCACACAATGATGACTCTTTTGTGAGCAGATTTTCCGGCACTATTTCTGCATCTGCAACCCTTCTAGCAATATTTGGCAGTGTGTCTAGCAGCTTGTTCCTATCTGTCATGGCACAAGAGGGAATAAGACCCTGGCTGGTGGGAATGTGGCTGGTGTGATGGGCCGCACGGTGCTGCTCAAGGACATTTTCATGAAGAAGGTTTAGAAGCAGAGGAGCTTAAGGTATTTCAGAGAAGGTGAGATGGATTCTCCCATACCAGAAGACTCATTCTTGCCACCCACAAAAGTTTTCAGTGCAGAAAGGAGCACAGAAAAAGGAGATACATTTTTTAATGGAAGTCTTGAATGGAGGAACCAAGAACTCAAACTTTTCTGGAGATGAACAGATTAAGCCCATAATAAGAAGCTGGTGATGTAAAGATTTATTTGGAATTAGTTGCTGTGTCTGCAAGCGGAAGGGGACTCAGCAGCTGAAAGGAGAAGAGGCCAGGCGATGTGGCGGATCTGTCGGCCTGGATGTTAGTTTTCTTGAGGGAATTGGAAAGGTTTTGTGGTGAATTGGAACGGTTTCTTAGGCAGAGAGAAGAGAAAGAGGATATTAAAGCAAAACAGAAGATTCTGATTGGGAAGCAGAAGACTATTTTATAGTCTTTTTGGCCATAGGTCGTAGCTAAATGCCGCAGAGAGTTCCTCTACATGACTCCCTCAGAGAGGCAAACTACGTCTACGAGGATGCTGTAAAACCGCTTTGCCATAAAATGGACCTTGTCTGCTTCTCCACAGTTAGATGTCTGTCACGATGCACAAGAGATGTCGAGGCCCCCGAAAATTCCCCGGACTCCCAACTGTTAAAACAATAGTGTTTTACCTCTTACTAAGTTCCCTTATATTCTCAAATACAGCATCTAGCGGGCACTGGTTTCACAGCAGTAGATAAGGGAAGAAATCCCACTGAACTTTTGCACAGGCAAGCGATGAGTCGAGGGAAGCAAGCCACTGTTTCAGGCTTTTTTACGTAACTGTCAGAAAGAAAAAAGGGATTCCAAGCCAGGGTCGTAGTCAGGAATGAGTTTGGGGACCTTTGGGACACTGATACAACTTGGATCTACGCAGTTAACTCTGTCTTAGAGTCACGTCAGGGATGACGGAATCGAAGCTGGAACGCGTGGTCTGATTTACCCACCGATATACCCCTCTGTGTCCCCAGATGATATGAGAGAAGTAGGAAGTGCCATTTCCTCACTTGCACCGTCCTGTTCTTTGGTTTTGCCTCGGGCTGTCACTTTTCTAACATGCTGGTGTCTCGTGACTTGCCTACTTAAAAAAGTGGGAGAGTTCATTGCAAATTCTGTTTTAAATTATTAATGAGAATTATAGACAGCCTTGTTTAAGGAGGCCTGATTCATTTCACTGAAGTCAGGCGGGAACAGACCTCCTGAAGCCTGAATTATCCGGCATATTAAAGCCGGTATTGTTTTCAGGATATTGGTTTAAAAACAAACAGTGCAAGTGAGATCAGCCTGAGCTATGCTAATTTACCGTCATGGCCCATGGGTTAGTGGGACTCTGAACGCAGTGTGCCTGCGCACACACACGCGAGGTGTGGGAAGAAAGGACGAACTGCTCTGCTTAATCTCCCGCAGGTCTCCCTCTTGCTGCCCCAGGGCCTACACAAACAGAAGCCGTTTTAAATATTAACACCGACTTTTTCTTTTTTCTTTTCTTTTCTTTTCTTTTCTTTTCTTTTCTTTTCTTTTCTTTTCTTTTCTTTTCTTTTCTTTTCTTTTCTTTTCTTTTCTTTTCTTTTTTTTCCCTTTCTTTTCTTTTCTTTTCTTTTCTTTTCTTTTCTTTTCTTTTCTTTTCTTTTCTTTTCTTTTCTTTTCTTTTCTTTTTTCTGGTCACACAAATTACCGTATTGCCGCATCCATCCTAACCCCACAGAATTAAAATGCCTCAGACCCCCTGCCGCTCGAGCCAGCCTGCGGATGCTGGGTGGGATGCCTGCCAGGTACCACAAACCGGGACGAGGCGATTGCTCTTCCCCTGAAAGCCGTCAGCCTGGGAGCTAGCAGGAGCTGGCGCGCAGTGCCCGCGCGTGGGAGCTCCCCATTAAGGCCGTGCTTCTCCTTCCTCCGTGGGGGTGATGACATCAGTCCTTTCCCAGCTCCGTCTGGGTTCATGCAAGGGGTAACAGCTTCAATTTCAGCTCTACGGGAGAAAATTGATTGCCATTCTTCCTTTTTCACAGTAAAGTACCCGGGCAGGCGATTAAAGCACATACGAAAGTGGAGGGACATGAGAATGCTTTGGATCCCGCTCTTTCTCTTCCTACTGTAACTTGGCTCCACTTAATTGTGCATAAACAGAAAGTAGACAACTGAAAAGCCTTACAAAGGTGTCAGGTCTTGTGAATCCCTGGGTCAAGCATCTCTGGCTTCATGCCTCGTACAAGAAAATAAATAAAATCACTGAAGAGGTTAGTTTGGAAGGGACCTCTGAACATCACCCAGGCCAACCCCTCACTTGACTTTGTAATGCCAATGGCCACGTACCTCAGCGTCGTTGGATGTCTCTCATCAGGTCTCAGAGACTTTGTCTGTTGAATAATCCCTGCTGAATAGGCAGGAGTCCGTAGAAGCCCTGTAGATTTGCACACCTAAGGTTCTCAGTGTGGTACTGAGGCTCTGTGTGCACGTGCCTCGCTGTCTTTGTGGCAAAGAGCCTGCCTAATCCCAGCACAGCCGTCAGAGATGGGCACCGAGTAACCAACGTCAGCAGGAGTTTGTGCCTGGGCTACACAGAAGTGGGATGAGACACGTCAACCTGTGGTTGGAATTGGCTGACTTGGCTTACTGAGCTGAAATCTTTACATTGCAACAGAGATCCTTCAGGATCATGGCTCAGTTCTCTGACCAGACATAACAAAAATGTTCTTCACTACGTGAGTGGTTGAACACTGCGAGAAGTTGCGCAGAAAAGCTTTGGGATTTTTATCCTTCAAGAAAGCCCTAAGCAATCTAAGCTAATTTTGAAGCTAGCCCTCCTTTAATCAGCTACTGGACTAGGTGACCTCCAGGCATCTCTTCCAACCTCATTTTTTCTATGAAAAATTAATTCTCCTGTTTGATCAGTGTGTTACCCTCCATATTCACATAGCAAACCTGAATTCTTCAGGCTCAGGCTGCTTACCCGGCAGAAGTTGTTCTGCAAGCTCCGTCAGAATTGCAGAAAAATGAAGAAATCTCTAATAAGTTCTTTAATTAATTGTATCTGAACAGTCATTCAATCATAGAATTGAGCCAGCAGTGTGCCCAGGTGGCCAAGAAGGCCAACAGCATCCTGGCCTGTATCAGGAACAGTGTGGCCAGCAGGACTGGGGTGGTGACTGTCCCCCTGTACTGGGCACTGGGGAGGCCCCACCTCGAGGGCTGTGTCCAGTTTTGGGCCCCTCATGCCAAGAAAGACACGGAGGAGCTGGAGCGTGTCCAGAGAAGGGCTACGGAGCTGGTGAGGGGTCTGGAGCACGAGTCCTGTGAGGAGCGGCTGAGGGAGCTGGGGGTGTTCAGCCTGGAGAAGAGGAGGCTGAGGGGAGACCTTCTCGCTCTCTGCAGCTCCTGAAAGGAGGGTGTAGAGAGGTGGGGGTCGGTCTCTTCTCCCAGGTAACAGGTGATGGGACAAGAGGAAACAGCCTCAAGTTGCACCAGGGCAGGCTTAGGATGGATATTAGGAAAAATTTCTTCACGGCGAGGGTTATCAAGCATTGGAACAGGCATTTAAAAGATGGGTGGATGTGGTGCTGAGGGACGCGGTTTGGTGGTAACTTGGCAGTGTTAGGTTAATGGTTGGACATGATGATCTGAAAGGTCTCTTCCAAATAAAATGATTCTATGATTCTAAAAGCCTTTCACAGATATGGACAGAGCAGAGAGAATAGTGCACAGAAGCAAAAAGCCTGCTGTCTCCTGGTTCTGGGTGTTTTTAACAGTCTTAAATGTAGACCTGATGTAAGTGCAACATTGGTAGCTTCTCAAAGAACCACCAATCTGAGTGTTTCAGTTACATCCATAGCCCGTTTGAGCCCCTGTGAACAGACAGGATTTCTAAAACAGGCGGAACACCTACACCATGCAAATCAGACTTCTTCAGGGCACTTCAAGATGGGAAATCCCAAATCACTAACCACTTTAAAACACTCAGCCTTTTGTATTTTCATAGTCCCTCCACAGGCAACGCACAGGGGTCTTCACTTTCGCAGAACCTCTCTGGGACTTTTCCCACTCGTTCCAGCAGTGATTCCCTTTTGTTGTTGGATGTGTGACAGCTGATGCGCCTCAAAATATGTCTTGACCCACCAACCACCTTTTCTCATTATCCTAGCAGATAACCTTTCCCTAACCTTCCCAGGACACTTCAGGAAGCGGTCTCAGCCCGGAGGAACACTGCTCCCAGACCTCAGCTGAGGCTGGGAACAGGCTGACTCCAGCACCGCAAATCTGAGCGGCTCCAAACGTTTGGGCAAGTTAGAAATCAGTCATGTGCAAACGTGGCCTAATTCGCGGGCACGTTTCCATCTGCCGTGTGGAGCAGGCGAAGCTAGTTCTTGGCTCGGCATTAACTAATTTCAGCAGATTAAAATGGTACAGTATCTTACTTTGTTGTTTCAGCTGGCGTGGAAAACGCATCAGTAATTATCACAGGAAACTAAGGAGGGGGGGAAGCACAATAGGAAGGGAGCGCTGGACGATACCGTGCTGCAGAACAAAGCAGGCAGTGTCCTGCCAGGCAGCTCCTGAGCAGCACGCTCTCCCTGTGGGGATTTACCCAGCCTGAAGATAGGTCCGGAGATGTTCTCAGTCCTGTAGGGGGTCACCATCACCATGCCCTTGGGACCTGCTGTGCCCTGCAGCAGAAGAGGCTCCTGCATTTTCTCTGGATGCTACTATATTATCTAGTTCAGGGCCAGCTGTTAGACTTATTTCCGAATTATTCATTGACGCTTAATGAGCCGGGTCAGAACAGTCGGGAGTCCTGGGTGTAAATGAGCTTCGGTGTCTGGGGCTTAGTGGTGCAGGGCCCTAAAGATCTGGCCCGTATCTTCTGTCATTTTAGGGATTGTAACATTTGGTCCCCTTTTCTCTCCTGCTTTTCTTGTCCGTTGTTTCTGTTGTTCACTGGATGCCATTGCAAACTCCTCCTTTGCAGCAAAGAACAGCCCGTGTCACCCCCGTGTTGAGCTGCCTTTAAGTCCAGGCTAAGGAGGCAAAGTGCACAGAAGAGCAGGGCTGTGCTCTGACCTGGTTTAGCTGGTTGGTATAAAACAGCATCCACAGGGCTGCGATGGGGACATGGGCATCTACTTTAAGATGAGCTCTGTATCTCCGTTGTCAGACAGCTCGTCACCATACCACCACCAACGTCCCTAGATCTGTTGGTGGAGAAAGTCAGTTCCTTCCCCGCCTACCAGTGCTTTGCGTTTTACTGCTCTTCTCACTGACTTGCTCCACACCATTTCTAGGTTTATTTTCTTAATGTCTTCCAGAGGCACTTTTGGGGAAGGATAACAATAGGCCTCAGCCGAGGAGGTGAAGACCTCGAGCTGCAAACGCTTCGGCAGCTTTTTGCTTCAGCTTTGTTGTATTTGACTTTTGATTATGTATTTGGAGTGGATCCGGACAGTCTCCACTCTGCTTTCCAGTAACAGGCGGAACTGCTGCAGGGAGTTAATGTGAACCAGGATTTGGAAAAGCCCTATGCTTCCTCTGCATCCATAAATTCAGATATATTTTCTTGGCTGCCCTTTGCTGGAGCCGTTAAACTGGTGTTTGCTGCTCCCCAGGCCCTCATCTTGGCATGGTTTTGATGGGGTGAAGTGTAAGCAGGCAGGACAAGGGTGAAAAATAAAAGATCAGGCTGAATTTGGCCATCGCTTCCACCAGTGTGCTGCGGAGAAGGGGGGATCACTCACACGGGCATTGCATGAAGAAGCAGGCAGCGTGGCTGCTGCTGTCGGAAGGATTTGCCGTGGAGGTGACGTTCTGCTCCGCTCAGCCGCCGCCTGGGCCAGGTGATGGGGCAGCACCAGCTCTCAGCATCTGGGGACTCCTGCCCCAAGCATCCGCAGAGTCCCCGCTCCCCCCCTGTCCCCCGCTTAGCCACCGGGTCCTGTCACACGTGCTACAGCCTTGCCATCGGCGCTGGGCACCACTCTCCATGTTGCAGCCGTGCCCGTAACTCCATGTGCAAAGCCATTCGTCCCTCTGTCCACTCTCCCCGCTCTGAGGGAAGGATAAGGTCCCCGGGCATGGGTGGGCGCCTCTGGGCTGCAGCCTTTTCTGTCCCTGCAGCGTCTTGAAGCTGTGGAGCAGATCCTTTTCCCCTGGTTCCGCTCCAGTGTAGCTCCACTGACATCTACTGGGGCTCGTTCTGACTTACACTAGAGCAAGTGGAAAATCAGCCTCGGAGGGGGTTTCCTTAATGTTTTGCAGTACTCTGAACGTGCCCGAGTGTCAGAGATTAATTCCTAACGCGATAGCCTGAGTGTACCTTGCTTTTAAATGCCTTTTTTCTTGGCTGGTCCTGTTGCTCTGGACTCCCCAGAAAGGCTCCTGGTTGCTATTTTGTGATACGTTGAGCGTTCACTTTGAGTCTTGGGCAGACGGAATGATTTGCGAGCATTTTCCTTTCTTCTCTCTGTGCCCCTCCGTATCTCACCTCAGATACGGACCAGCCAGGCTGGCTCTTGCTAATTACTTAAGGAAGTAGTTATCTGCAATAGCAGCATTCAATCTCTTTGGAAAACTGATAGACCAACGTGTTGAAGGGTAGTCGATTTTTTCTTGCCACAAGTCACGGTGAGGGTTTCCCCCGCCCCCATCTCATTTTGTGGTCTTTTTGGAATTGAAGCACGATGATTAGCCAACTCCTTACACGAACCAGCTGTGAACTCTCCTCCATCGAGATGCTCTATTGTTCCGTGCTCAGAAATTGTAATTGTCAAAGAAAAATACTGAGCTGAGGCCAAGGTACAGTAACTTTGTTAGTTGAGTAATGGGGGTGAGATGCAGTTTGGGAGAGGTGGAGGGATTAGAAACACATTGGAGGGAGAGGAGGAGGGTTAGGAACGGCAGAGTGCTGCTGTCCCTCAGAGCTGCAGCGCAAGTGCCGGGGGATGAGTAACGGCACACCCAGTCCCACAGGTCTCTGAATCCCCGCACCCTTCCTTTCCGTGCGCCCCGCTTCTCAAATTCCCGCTCCTGACATCTTTTAAAAGACCTCGAGTCCCTCTGCTGAACGTCCCATGAGCGTTTTCCATTTAAATGGGTTTGCAGAGACCAGCATTTGTCCCATCAGACTTCTGGACCATCATCAGGGTATAAAGCAATTTCGCCTGGGTCAGGACCAAGAGAAACAAGATATTTCTCCAGTTACATTTCTTCCTTTTAAATCCTTCCCAGGCATCTTTTGCTGCTAATGCTGGGACCTGACACACTGTTGCACTGTAATTGTTCCACTTTGGGATTTTTTTTCCTCTGATCAGTTCCCCACTCCCTCCCACACGGGCATCGGGGGATTTCTGCGCACGGCTGGCCTGGGAGATAGCGTGTGAGTGTGCGTGAGCCTGTGCGTCGGTGTTCATACCCTACTGCACGTCACAAGCTTGGCATCGCTGGCAGCGGTGGGACCCCGGTCTCTCCCCGCTCCTTTGCAGTCCGGCCAATAAAGATTTTCTTTGTCAGAGTAGCTCATATAGGTTCCCTAAGCAAAGTAAGCCATGTCAATAAAAGTTACTGCTCTGCCAGAGTAACTGTGGTGCCACTGGGCTTTCTGCTTGCATGGAAATGAGAGAGTAAATCATTCCCCAAGGCCATGGTTTACCGGTAGATTGGGGACCATGAGTTACTGGTAGACTGGGGACCATGAGTTACTGGTAGACTGGGGACCATGATATACTGGTAGATTGCGCCCTCTAGTGGCAGAGATTGTAGGTTGTTTGTTTGTGGTGATTTGTGGGGGTTTTTTGGGGTTTTTTTAGGGGTAGGGTTGTGGTGTTTTGGTGGTTTTTTTTGGTGTGTGTACGGTTGGACTCGATGATCTCAAAGGTCCTCTCCAACCATGAAGATTCTATGATTTCTAGTTTAGCTCTGGCTTTTGCACTAAGGACAAGGAGCAGGTAAAGCAGAGTTTATTTTCTCGGTCCTTGATAGATGAGGCAGCACCATCTGCTGGTTTCACTGCTCATGGTCATGCTTTGCTCATGAGCTGCTCTCCTTTCCGTGCCAGAATGTTTGCTGATGCCCAGCAGCACCCCAGGCCCTAAGGACCATGCAGGGGTCTCACTGAAGCACTGGCTGATTGCAACCCTGAGGCACTGGCTCTTTAAATGGGCAGGAAAATAGGAGATGCTGGGAATTTGGTGAAATTGGTTTTATTATCCTAAAAGGATTCGTTGTCCACCCCACCCGTGACCACCCACTCAGGACTTGTTACTTGTAGACTCCCTGGTTTCTCTCAAAGCTTCTAAAGATGAGAATGGAGAGACCATCATCAGAGCTCGAGCACATCCAAACTGGTATCCTTCAAAACAATGAGGAATAAAACTAATGGACTCAATGATCTTTATGGGTGCCTTCCAACTTCAGATATTCTATGCTAAAATTGCCTCCTTCGTTCCTAGCTCACCTTTTACGCTGGTGTCCAGCTTGCCCAGGTGACTTGAGATACCACCAGTGCCTGAATCCTCATTAGTCTGTGCCGTGCTTAATTTCTTCCCACCATGGTCCTTCACCTGGGATAGGACATTAGATGAACCCTTTATGTGATTGATGTGGGGTGAAGGCAGGTTTATTCAACACGGGAAACTGCCTCCCTTGATGGATGGAAAGGTGGACATATCACGGTGACTGTAACAGCAAGACTCTGCTCTCCATATTACTGGTTTTTTTTCTCTGGGACCATCTCATGTTCTCAATGACTCCTTAATGCTTGGCGGTGAGGCATGGCAGCTCTGAGTCAGGGTATCAGAGTAAAAAAAGAGAAGGCGGTGCTGGGATATGAAGGTAAATGAGGAGAACAGAATGATAATTCCACGATCACAGGGCATTTTGTGACAAGGGTGACCAACATCAGACCACTGCTCTGCTACAGATGTCTTATGTGACCTTAGACAAGTCACATAGCGTCTTAAACCCTTGGGAGCTAGATATTAGCTTCTCACATTCTAGGATTTGGCATCCCTTTGAGTCTATATAGAGGGAAATCGATGTTCTGCTTGCAGGGCTCTTCTGAGGATTAATATTTCATAGTAGGAAAGGCACTCTGATCCTTCAGTGACAGGAGCTAAGAGAATGGTTCCCACCACAGCATATCATTAGGGTAGACAATCCAGGGTGACCATCTGATGGTGTTTCTCTCTTTCCAGGCACCGCGTCTGTTGCAGTCGCTGGCATCTTTGCAGCCTTAAGGATCACAAAGAACAAGCTCGCTGACCATAAGTTTGTTTTCCAGGGAGCTGGAGAGGTAGGAATGTTCTTGAGTTTGTTCCTCAATAGGATCTAAATTCAGATTTAGAGAGACAGAAGTCAACTATGAAACTTCCTGCAAAACTTCATGAAAACAAAGCACAGAAGCAGGTTTCTTGTCGTTGGGCAGGAGTGGGCCCCACAGGTGGATCTTGCTGCTGCGTAAAGTTGCCAACAATCTTTCAGTGACCTCTTGGCCCATGAGTCCTGGGCAGACTTCCTGGGTGCTGCGAGGCTGCCCATGTGTCAGTGGGGCTTTAAGTTCCTTGAGGGAAGTCCCTTAGGAGGCAGGGTGCTGCAGGAACATTGAGGAGGCTGGTGCAAGTCCTCAGGGCTGGTATCTAGGGTAGACCAGAGCCTCTTTAGCAATAGAGTCGAAAGGACCCAGGCTCAAAGAACTGTAAGAACGTAACCTCGCTTCTTGGAGTCGGTCATATTGCCCCCATGGCAGAAGTCAGGTAGTTTGTAAGATGTAAAGATGGGGCTTGGAGCAGCCTGGTGTGGTGGGAGGTGTCCCTGCCCAGGGCAGGGGGGTTGGAACTAGATGGTCTTTAAGGTCCCTTCCAACCCGAACCATTCTGTGATTCTGTGATTGATTCTATGCCTTGTTCAAAGAGAGAGGGGGAAGTAAAAGTTTCTAAAGCCTGGACTATGGACTGAAGTCCATATGGTCCAGGTCGTGGCTCAGCCCGTGCCTGCCTGTGGGACTTGGGGCTAGGTCTGTTACTCACTGTCTGTCCTGGAAAGCAAAGATTGCTGCTTCTCCTTCACCCCGCCTGACATGTCTGTGCTGTGTCACAGAGACTGTCCCGCCTCGTTAGTCCCCATCTGGGCAGGAGGGCCAGGCACAGCTGTAGGACCACTAACACTCAGCGTGCCCAGGGCTGCTTCTTCAGGCAGGATTGGGAGCAGAGGACTTTCCTCTTGGCTTTACTTCAGATGCAGGAGTCCCACTTCGCTTCGTGTTCCTCCGAACTGTCATCGTCACCAATGTTTGTTCAGTGTCTGCCCCTCTTCCTCCCCTGCAGCAGCTGGTTTAAATGCCAGAGACAGCCTCTGTCTGTCTCTCTTAAAAAACTCTGTTTTTTTAGGATCTCTCATTTAAAGTGTGTCCCCCCCCGCCGCCAAAAAAAAAGATGATGATACCCCAATGAAGTGTTTATACAATGTGTTCCAGGCTGCAATGGGCATAGCTCATCTCATCCTCATGGCCATGGAAAAAGAAGGAATTTCACGAGAGGATGCCATCAAAAAAATTTGGATGGTGGACTCCAAGGGACTGATTGTGAAGGTAAATTTGTCTCCAGAGCTGAGCTGGAGTCCTCGACCACCTCCTGCAAGCTAGAGAGAGGCCAGAGCAGGCAGATACCTCGGAGCCCTGCTCAGCCCTGGCGTTTTCCTGGTGTCAGCAGAGCTGTTTCTGCTTTCAGAGGACTAAGTCTCATGGTGACAACAGTGTGCCAGCAGCACTCACTGCCCTAAAGGCAACGCTCTGGGCTGGGCCTCTGTAGTGGTAGGATACACTGCTGGCCACGGTCTCAAGCAGTGCTGGAAGTCTTGCATGTCGTATGGGGTATTACAACAGCAACCTCGGGCCCTGCTTGGTGATCCCGCCAGGCCCAGCTCTGCTCTCCTCTCCCTCGGTCCTCAGGACCTCCGCCCTTCTCCCTCCTCAGACTTGAGGAGACTTGTGCTACGGGTACAACTTCTCTGCCCTGGCAGCCAGATGCTGCCTCCGCACAATCAATGTATTTTGGAGAGCGAAAGGAGCAGAGACCAGCCCCACCATGACGTTACACCAACAGCTCAATGCCTGACAGGTTGATGTGGAGGTCCTGCTCTGAGGAATCTGGTTTAAGACGAGGGCCAAGAGGTGAAATGAACTGATAGTTACTACTTTATGTCTCCACCCTTTGCCAATAGACCAGTTTGACTCCTTCTTTTTCCTCACAGGGCAGGAGCCACCTCAACCACGAGAAAGAATTGTTTGCCCAGGACCACCCCAGTGTGAACACGCTGGAAGAGGTCGTGCAGAAAGTGAAGCCTACAGCAATTATAGGTAGAGTTCCCTTAGCACAACCTTTTCACGTCAATTCAGTTCTTAGGAGAGTTTCTATCTTTTTTCCAGGGCCTCCTTTTGTTCTCCCAGTGAAAATGAAATGAGCTTTTTTTTACCCCTGCTTTGTCGGTCGAGTTCTCCACATCCTTTCCTCTTCGCCCGTGGGGCACAGGCTTCCTCTCTTTTGGAGCTGTAGGAGCCCTCCAGACGGGGCTGCAGAGGGAGGTGCTGCGGGAGACAGGACCTGGAGCTTTCGGCAGCGAACGTGGCCCTGGCAGGCTGGGCAGGACAAGGGTGACAACAGGCAGCTCGGGCAGGTCTTCGGGAGAAGTGCTGAGCCTTTGGGAGGTGAATTGCCGCAGTCAGGCTGCCTGAACGCCGATCCCCACTCTGCTCGGAGGAGCAGAGGGCTTTATTTTGAGACAGGCTTTTAATCTTGCCATAATGTGAAAACAAAACATTCCCACCTGTATCTCCGGAGATGGATCCTGTTCCCTCCCACAGCTCATTTACCGCTAGAGGCATTCAAGAAGGATCAGCCCGATGCACTGAAGTCAGACTGTCGGAAAGCACCACCTCACTCTGCTGTTGTTGTTTTAGGTGTCGCAGCCATTGCAGGGGCTTTCACTGAGAAGATTTTGAAGGACATGGCAGCCTTCAATGAGAGGCCCATCGTGTTTGCCCTGAGCAACCCCACCAGTAAAGCAGAGTGCACAGCGGAGCAGTGCTACCGCCTCACCGAGGTACTGGAGCTCAGCGCGGGGAAGCCGGGTGCTCCGGGTACGCTGTGGCCACGACTGTACCAAGGAAACCACAGTGGTGCATGGTGGGCGGACAAGTGACAGTGGCCATAAGTTGAAACAAAAGAGGTTTAAGCTGGTCATAAAGAAAAAGCTTGCATGCTGTGAGGACAGTCGGAAGGTGGAACAGGGGCCCAGACTGCTCGTGCAGTCTCTGTCCTTGCAGATTTTCAAGACCAGCCTGGATAAAGCCCTGAGCAACCTGGTCTGATTTTCTGATTTCATAGAATCATAGAATCATGGAATCGCTGAGGTTGGAAGGGACCTTTAAGATCATCAAGTCCAACCATTNNNGTTCCTCATCAGGTTTGTCCTCCAGACCCCTCACCAGCTTTGTAGCCCTCCTCTGGACACGCTCCAACACCTCAATGTCCTTCATTTCATAGCTGACCTTGCTGTGAGCAGGAGTTTGGGTCCCTACCAGGCTGAATTCGTGATCCTCTAAGGAAAGCACTTGGCTCCTTCACCCACAGCTGCCTGAGGTGTCCCATCCTCCCAGGTTACTCTCCCTGTGTTTTGCCACCCTAGTTGTTTGTGTAACAGTTTCATCACCCAAATCAGGCTCAAATGTCACTGAAGAATTATTGTCATGGGGTTTGGCTTGGGCTGAGAGAGGAGACCTTGTCTCACTCTCCTCTTTGCCTCCCCCTCACCTGCTGCTGGCTAGGGCAGTCACACAGCCCCCAGACCTTCATCCCACGAGTCCCTTTTCATGCTCAGTAGATGGTTGATAGAGAGGAAGAGAGACTCCTTCTCACCAAGTTCAGAGCACTTGCAGTTGGGCAGTGCAAACACCCTCTCGGTGCTCAGTGACCCCATCCATGGCCCTCTCCATGGCTCTGGGGACCAGGCCCTCCAGAATTATCAACTGGAGATGGCTCTGGTGGAGATCCTGCTCACTGACTGGCTGGAGATTTGTCCGCTTGGTCACCAGAGTCCCCTGAGCGCAGATCATGGCAAGCAGCAGAAATGCAAGATGTGTCTACTGAATTTGAAGGCCCCTCTCTCGCTTTCTCTCTTTCTTACCAGGGACGAGGAATATTTGCAAGTGGGAGTCCATTCTCAAAGGTAGCCCTGCCCAATGGACAGACCTTCTTCCCTGGCCAGGGAAACAACGCCTACGTCTTCCCAGGAGTGGCACTGGGAGTCATCGCCTGCGGAGTCCGGCACATCTCTGACGATATCTTCCTCATCACAGCAGAGGTTCCAACTGGCATTTAACTAATGTTTTTAAAAAGATTGTTAAGAGGCACATGCACCTACTTCAGGTGTTTCCAAGAACCCGGCCTGGGGCAATGCACAGCGTGGAAATGGCACTGCCTCAGCAAAGCCTTTCCCAGTGTCCGGGAAAGCTCGCGCTTCCATTGCACCTACAGAGGTGCAGGACCCATGACAGAATTCCCCTCATTCTTCAGAAATGCTGCCCTGGCACAGCACTTCCGTCATTCTGGCTCCAGTTTTAAGTCTGTAACGAAATGTAGACCCACGCGTATTTTGAATAGTTCAGCAGTTCCCATTAAGAACTAGTCCCGCCTCCGCCGCTGCTGAGGTATCAGGCACGTATCGTGTAATGCCAGTGAATGTGGTACGTGCTTGAGACCGCCTCTGTAAACTGCCTTTCTCTTCTTTCTAGTCTATTGCTGCCGAGGTGACAGAGCAGAATCTTGCAGAAGGAAGGCTCTATCCCCCCTTGCACAGCATCAGAGAGGTGTCTCTCAAAATCGCTGTGAAAGTGAGTACTCATTTATTGCCACTTTCCGCGGTAGGGAGGGCAGGAATTGCCTTGGCATCTTTCTTGCTTTGTGGGGTTTTAGTTCAACTTTTTCTGCAGCCTGAAGCAATGATTCTCAGGAATCCTTCCAGCCAGAATCGCTGCTTTGATTTCCCCCATCATTAAAGCCCAAATGTGAAAAATACCCTCTGATTCTGGGTGCCTCACAGCTCACAAAGCTCTGCTTTATTGCGTGGAGCTGTGAGTGCTCCGCACTTCAAAAAATCAGGTTTAGGGTCAAATTCAAACATGATGCAAAGTGCCAAAATCTTTTCGGTTCCAGATCGCTGTTTTGGAGCCTCTCCTGTATTTGACAGGGGCCTAAGTACCTAAATACTATTCCAGATCTGTGCTTGTTGTCCAACTGGGGGATTGAGGCCCTGTATGCATCAAATTTGTAATTCCCGTTCAGGGGACGCCCACTGAGAATCACATTGGCCTGCTAGGAGTTACTGACGGGTGCACAGTGTAGCTGAGGAGTTCAAGGGTGCGAGCGGAGGTGGTTGAAACTCTGCTCTTCTCTTTAATTGCACACTCCAGCCATTTTGCCAGGGCAGGGGTGCGCATTTCGAAGCAGCCGGTAGTTGCGGGCAGTTTGCAATTCCCTCCCGCAAGGGATGAAGTGCAGCTGACTCGAAGAACTGCACAAAGAGAAAAGAGAAAAAAAAGGGCACAATTTTGAGGAAAGAGCGAAAATACAGCCAAGGCCAAACTGCAGTTGGTTTCAACTTCGTAACGTACCAGCGTTGTTTCATCAGCTTGTTCTGCTTATCCTTTTGCAGATTGTTGACTGGGCCTACAAGCATGGTCTTGCTTCTTGGTACCCCGAGCCAGCAGACAAGGAAGCCTTTGTGAAACAGCTCGTTTACAGTCCTGATTACGATTCGTTTGTTATTGATGATTACAGGTGGCCCCCCGCAGCCATGCAAACACAAGATGTTTAAGTTTTTGGGAGAACTGTTTCCTCATTTTTTTCCATCCGTTCCCGTGGTTCATATCATTGCTGATATAAATGCACCTCCAGGCTTGCAGAATGATAAAAGTAAATGAATCCAAGTAGTTTTTTTTACTTGATGCTGCTTTTTCTCCGGGGGAGCGTGCCAGTAGGGAATAAAACAGAGTCCAAGCTGGGCAGCCAGTACTCCAGGGAGGGAGACAGGCTGTGGCTGCAGCCCATCCCAGTCAATCAGCACGGCATATTGCTGCTTGCTTAACATACTGCCCGGCTCTCAGCCGCCTCGGGAGAAGCTATCTTGGCCACCTTAGAAGGAAAGAGTCCCATTATTAGTGGGAATGCCTGCAGGAAGCTCGCAATTCCATGGTGGCCCCTCTTCCATGGTGGCAGCTCTGTGTGTGATCATCCCTCACACACGGCAGCCACACGTTGCCTGTGGCTCTGTGGATGCGATGAGGAGTGCGTGCATTGCCCTGGGAGAGGTGCACACTTGGGCACACTGGTGGAGGACATTAAGGT